>CM065598.1:64126072-64248585 GCA_033119425.1 Bufotes viridis
TGTCAACGGCAAAGTGTCCAAGAAGTGACTGTGTTATGGATGAAACCTCTCTCCATGTAATGTGGAATTGTAAGTATACACAGAACTTGTGATCTGGGCTTCTTGAATTTAAAACTAGTAATGTGTACTTTGTACTGTGCCGCAGACAGGTAAGAAGCAGGTATTATGGACTATGGTGAACTGCTTGAAAAATGCATTATGGAAAGTTCGTAATATTTTGTTGTTCAGGAGAGACTTGATTGATAAAAAAATGCATCAAACTTGCTTTCAGTGAGATTTATGTTTTCTATTTATGTGACAGAAAACGTTTAGGTGTTAGAGCTGCTACATTGTGGAATATTAACATGTGGAATGTGCTCCATGAGTAACTTTTGATGAAATTGTCTGTAAGTTTTTTTTTAGTTTTATAATATAAATGTAAAGTTTGGCTTGGCAGTATCATAGCCTATGAGGTTTACCCAAGGCGTAATTATTGCTAGTTGTCCCAGCATGTCCGAACAGCCTACAGGTATCAGCCTACAGCAGGGCATTGTGGGAGTTGTAGTTTTACAACAGCTGGAGGGCCCCAGTTTGAGGATGCCTGGACTAGACAGTGAAATTTCGTGCTAGAGCTGGGTTAGCTCTGTTTCAGTCGCCTCAGTGCTGGAGCTCACTTCTCAAGCCGCCATCTCTCTCAGCAGCCTAGCCACGCGGTACGGTAAGGTACCACCTGGACTGAGTATTGTAGCCATTTTCTCTTATTTTAACACATCAGGAGAGTTTGAGGGTGCCTGATCTAGTCTCTACTTATGCTTGAAACCCTTCCAGACGCCATGGGTAAAGTCAAAACGGCAGCTGCCCAGACTGTAAAGTGGTAACCTGGACGGTTACTTTGACAGAGGTCCGAACAAGGATGGCGCCGAGACTAGCAGCAAGGCGCCCTCACCAATACCGGCCTACGACATGTCCCTCTCCTTCACCTCTGGCATACCCCAGTGCACTGTCGCCGATAGACACCTCAATAGCCTCCTTACCTCCCACACCGGACAATGTTAGATCCTCCATAAGAGCAGCCCTCCATTTCCAAGATGGCACGTGGCTCGGCATCCTGCAGGAATCCCCGCCAGCAGCCCACAACAGCAGAGACCTGGAATAGCCGGAGAGGACACAGGTCAGTGCGAAACCTCACACCTCGAACCCAGCTGTCACAATCACTGACCCATTTCAAGATTATCCTACATCAAACCAACCCCTATCAGAGGAGACTCTGAAAAATATGCTCATGGCCTTAAAATGCTCCCTGCACGCTGATATTGCAGGTTTGATTAACCCATTCACAACCGGAGTGCAAGCAGTGGAAGACAGGATCCTCCATGTTGAAAATAAAATGCCCACAATGACGTGGTAGATGAACTATTATAGATGTCCACAGTGACGTGACAGATGAACTACCATTAAGTTAAAGATAGCAGACATGGAGGACTGCTCCAGGCACAATAATGTAAAATTTAGGGATATTCCAAAAGAAGTCACCCCTCAAGATTTACAACCATACCTAAAAGTGCTCCTACCGCATATACCCAACCTGGATATGATAATTGATAGAGCCCATAGGGTACCTAAACCATCCCACTTGGGCCCAAGTGTCCCACAAGACACCCTTGCTTGCATACACTTCTTCCACACAAAGGAAGCACTAATAGCAGCTGCTAGGAAACATGGGACACTGCGTTCGCCATATCAATCCTTAAAATTATTCACAGACCTGTCAATGGCCACTCTCCGCCAACGCAGGGCGTTACAACCAGTTACCACAGCTCCTCGGGACAACAGTATGCCTTACAAATGAGGATACCCCTTGAAATTGATACTACATAAAAATGGCAAGGTTTACATCATCCAGTCCCTTACTTTTTGTTGGTTTTATTTTAAGTTCTGGTTGTAACCAAATTAGTCATATCCTTGTGATGATATTTTGTATCAGCTTTGTGTCTTCTTAGGTACTACAGAGTTTCTACAGTAGTCTTCTTTCCCTCGATATGGGGCTCAAAATTATGTCCTTAAATGCCAAGGGGCTCAATTGCCCTCAAAAACGGTCCTACACCTGGAAAGAAGCATCTGCGTCTCATGCCGATGTTTTATGCGTTCAGGAAACACATTTAATACAAGGTGACGCGAAACGAATACATTGCCGCCTCTTTCCTAATATTATGCATTCTCATTTCAGCAAGAAGTCCAGGGGGGTATTTATAGCCATTAAGAATGCGGTGGCGCCAAATACACACCAACTATCCTTCATGCACAAACTAATGAGACATGTAAACAAACTGAAAAAGGGAAAGGTTATTGTTTGTGGAGATTTTAACTGAATATTGCATCCATCACTGGACACCACCTCTCTGTCGGGGAGATCTGAAAGGGGAATAGCCTCTTATTTGCACTCAGAAGGCCTTATTGATATATGGAGAGCCCAACACAGTCAAGAAAAGGATTTCACCTTCTTTTCCACACCACATCTATCATAATACCGTATTGACATGTTTATGGTAGACCGCAACACTTTGCTCCACACCATTTCTACAGATATTGGACTTATCCAGGGGTCTGATCATGCCCCAATTACCATGACATTAAATGAACTTTATCAAACTCAGAGAGCCCCGGTATGGAGAAATGATACATTCCTTTTCAACAACCTCAAACATGTCGAAGAACTCACGATTAGCTGAAAGAATATTTTCAGTTCAACCAAGGATCCGTCTCAGATAATTTTGTCCTCTGGCAAGCCCATAAGGCATATATATATTTTTTAAATCAGTCTCTTTTTATTGAAAAACAAGGAAAAACATAAGCAGGGGCATTAACATGTCAGAAAAAGACAGTATACAGCAATCAGTAATATGCACTGAATAAATCCAATATATGTCATCATCATGTACAATCAACAATCAAAATATTAGAGGAGAATAACAATTGAAACATATTATTCCCATATACCTCTTCAGTATCCCCGCTGCTTTGGGATATGGGAATAATACCTCCCTGCTGGAGGTAAATTGCTTGCTGTCGAAGTTGAAGAAAGCGATAAAACATTAATCTAGAGAAAGCATACTCCTCCTGAAGTTGGAGGAATGATTTGAGGACCCCACTTGTTTGAATTTGATGGAGAAACAGGATGCCTACCTCCTCCCATGGAGAAAAGCCTTCCAGTCTAAAAATCTCAGGCAGAGCAGGGTTACGCCATAAAGGTGTTGTTTCTGTAAAACCATTCAATCCCACTATCTCTTTTAATTTGTCCCACACTTTAGTCATAAGGGCAATTGTAGGGAGTTTCTGAGCAGCGGAGTTAAACTTGTTAACCTCTAATGAAGCAATAGGTGCCTTTTGCTGCAGGAGAGTGGAGACCATATAGGCTGTAGAGTCTAGATTAGATGTATTAAGCCAGCCTCTAAAAAGCTGCAGCCGCCATAAAGTATGCCTAAGGATTTAGAATAGACATGCCTCCCTCCATCTTTCCTCGCTGTAAGGTCTCTAAACTAATTCACGGTTGTTTCTTTTTCCATAATAGGGATCAAAATATTCCCTGTATTTTATGGAAGACTCTCTGCGGAATCCAGATCAGGGAGTTGTGAAGTAAATATAGCAATTGGGGCATAAATATCATTTTAATAAGGTTGCCGCGACCAACGACAGACAAGGGCAACTTACACCAGGCATTAGTCTTTTCCACAAATTTACCAATAAGGCGGTCCAAATTCAACTTAATATAATCTGTTGGTGACCTTGTAATAACCACACCCAAGTACTTAAAGCTATCGGTTACCTGCAAGGGAATAGAGTTAAGGCTAAGTTGCGGTGGAAGTGAGTCCAGTGGGAGAATTGTGTATTTATCCCAATTTATGCGTAACCCTGAATAAGACCCAAACTCAGTAATATCCGACATAACACACGGTAATGATTTCTCCGGATCCTGGAAATAAAGCAGTAGGTCGGCAGCATACAAGGAGACCCTTTCCTCCCTATGACCAATTGAAAACCCTCGCCATCCCCGGGAGTCCCGCAATTAGACATGCCAAGGGTTCAATCGCTATAGCGAACAGGAGCGGAGACAGAGGGCAACCCTGCCTTGTCCCTCTAAAAAGGGGAAAGACATCAGAGAGCATCCCATCGGCACGAATCTTCGCGACCGGGGTCCCATATAACAGCCGGACCCAGGAGGTAAATCCCGGACTAAAACCCATAGTTGCCATAACCTCCCACAGGTAATCCCACTCAATGCTGTCAAAAGCTTTGGCCGCATCTCAGGATATGACAGCACGGCATCCTTCGGTTTCCACTGGTCTCTGAATGTTTAAAAATAATCTTCGAAAATTAACAGCCGTGCTCCTGTCCGGCATAAAACCCGTCTGATCCTTTTGAACCAGGGGGGTGATAACTTTGTTAAGCCGATTAGCCAAAACCGTAGCAAGCAATTTTACATCAATGGGCAGTAGGGAGATAGGGCGATATGAGTCAACCTTTGTGGGATCCTTTCCAGGCTTTGGCAAAACAACGACTATAGCCTCTCTCATAGACCTAGGCAAAAGGCCACCACGTAGGGCGTCATTAAAGGTGTCCAGGAGATGAGGGAGGAGGCAGACCTGATATCTTTTAAAAACTCTGCCGGCAGCCCATCAGAACCCGGGGCCTTCTCATTGGACAGAGAGCCCAAAGCTATCTTAAGTTCTTCCAATTCTAGAGGTTCATCTAAGTAAGAGACGGACTCTGGGGATAGCCTAGGTATGGTGATTTGGGCCAAATAACTTTTAATGTTTCCACTGTTCATAGAGATCTGAGAGGTATATAATTCCCGATAAAAGGCATAAAATTCAGCAAGAATCGCCTGATCATCCGCAGAGAGTCTCCCATCAGCGGTCTTGATTACCGCTATTCTAGAGTCACCTTCCTGCGACCGCAATACCCTGGCTAACAGACTACCCGTGCTTTCTCCATTTTCAAAGTATTTCTGAGTGAGGAAAAAACGTTTATAATTAGCTACATTTAATAGGTGGTCAGAAAGCTGCGACTGGGCCGCCTTCCATGCCTTCTCCGTCTGGGGGGAAGGGAGGTCAACGAATAAACACTCACTCCTAATCACCTCCTAATGCCTGCAATGCCCCAGTAAGTACCCTCATTTTATTTTTACGCCTCTTAATTCTTTGTATGTAGAGGCCACGGACATAAGCCTTCATGGCATCCCACACATTCCCCGCGGCCGCCGATCCACCATTAATAGTAAAGAATTCCGTGATAGAATTAGTAAGAGGGTCCTCTTCGTCCAACAATTGGATCCAGAATGGGTTAAGCCTCCACAACTCGCCCCGAGAGCCACCATGAGGTCTGCCAAAAGTCAGCTCAACATGCATAGGCGAGTGATCTGATAGAGTACGAGGTAATTATTCCAGCACTGAAATATATGAAGACATATCTAGAGATCCAACGGGCAAATCTATCCTGGAGAGGGAGTTATGAGATGCAGAGAAACAAGAATATTGTCGCTCCTGAGGGAAGCAAAGTTTCCACAAATCATGTAAATCGAGCTCACCCAATAGTTTTGCCAATGAGGTTACCCCAGGCAGCGGCATCGGAGGTGGAGAAAACCTGTCCAACACCGGATCCAAAATCATATTAAAATCACCCACCATGAGGATCGGCACCCGCGAACATCGGGAGACCCAGTCCATAATCTCCCGTATAACCACACAGGAATATGGCGGTGGTATATATAGGGAGATCAGGAGAAACAGAGTATTGTGGATTGTACAATGAACACAAACAAATCGTCCCTCACTGTCACTGAAGCTGGAAATCTCTTCAAAGGGAATAGCCTTGTGGACAAGTACGCTAACTCCTCTAGCATGCGTGGAAAAAAAGGAGTGAAAGGTCTTAGATATCCATGGCCTATGGCGTACTCGCTGAGTTTGTTTAAACACAACAATAGCTGATCTCAGGGAGACCAGCTACAAAAAACACCGCGGAGCCTCACTTAAGAGTCTCAACACAGCAATCTGAAGTGCAAAGTTCCCTGGGAAACAGGAATATGCAAAATAAATGTGGAGCCCCAGTTATGGGTCTACAACACAATGAAAGCCAGATATCCCTCAAAGGAAGGAAAACCAAGCGAAGGGGTGTCTCCATTACAGAGATCACCAAATCCACCATATTAAGTGGCCCCTATGTCAAGATCCCGCTTTTTTACAAGCTTTAAGGATGTGACAGGGAAAACCTAAGCTAGGTATCCATCCACAGACAGCTGTTTCGGGGTGTTGCCCCTGTGTTGAGACTCTTAAGTGAGGCTCCGCGGTGTTTTTTGTAGCTGGTCTCCCTGAGATCAGCTATTGTTGTGCTTGAGTGGTCTCCGAGGCATTGCTCCCGGTTAGCCAGAATTCTACTCCACACTGATGAGGGGCAACCCCGAAACAGCTGTCTGTGGATGGATACCTAGCTTAGGTTTTCCCTGTCACATCCTTAAAGCTTGTAAAAAAGCGGGATCTTGACATAGGGGCCACTTAATATGGTGGATTTGGTGATCTCTGTAATGGAGACACCCCTTCGCTTGGTTTTCCTTTCTTTGAGGGATATCTGGCTTTCATTGTGTTGTAGACCCATAACTGGGGCTCCACATTTATTTTGCATATTGCTGAGTTTGTTTAGTAAGATGCGTCTCAGAACACAGAAAAACAGAGGATAGCTGGCTGGTACTACTGAATGGCCGCAAACACAGGCTCTCGTTTAGTGGGTTTGCCCAGTCCCCTGACGTTCCATGCAATTATATGTACTTTACCCGCCTTGAGAAAAAAGAAAGTAATACCCAAGGAGTAGTGCAAACAGTAAAAAATATCGGTCGGCATAAGATAGATACATTTTTGTATGAGATTCCCCCTGCAGGCCCTGACCCGTAAAAAACAGCATTTATAACTATACTCAACAATTAAGTATAAGCCACAATTCTAAAATAAGGGCAAAGTAAACATTCCTGTAACCAGCAATATAACCCTAGGTATAACATCCGTATGCACGGAGTGTAAAACGAAGAGGTATGGAATCCACAGAGACCCCGGCAGCAAGACAGAAACATATTATAACATAAACATGTGGCTGACACAACTAGTAGTATCAAGGGTATGTAAACCCACAGCTGAATAACAAAAACTGGACCCCATCCGAAGTTAAATGTGGGAAAACAGTAGGCAGTCAATAACAGTAGAAATCGGCAATATACTCATCCGGATAGTCCAACAGCAATCCAAATGACTCCATCCTGCCTAAAGATAAGAGGAACGCAGCAGTCCATCCAGAAAGTTCAGTCATTGTCGCCGACAATGGGGCCAGGAAGACCAGCTTGTTCAATCCAGCGGGACGCTTCTTCCGGCGTTTCAAAAAATAAGTAGTTCCTCCAAATACCACCCACAATTTCGAGGGATACAGCATAGAGTAAGGCACATTCTGCGATCGAAGGTGTCGCTTGACATCCAAGAACTTCGCACAGCGCCTCTGCACCTCCGCAGAGAAGTATGGGAATATGGAGATCTTGTGACCATCAATGGTTAAATCCTGGCAATCTCTTGCTTTCCGGAGTATAGAGTCCCTGTCTTGGAAGTGCAATAGCTTCACCAGCAAGGGCCTAGGTGGGCCCCCTGGTGGCGGCGGTCTGGATGGCACCCTGTGTGCCCGCTCTATGGCAAAGAAAGGAGACAAGGAATCTTGGCCAAACTTCTGTCTGAACCAATCTTCAAAAAATTGAGCAGCTTGAGGGCCCTCCACTTTTTCAGGCACTCCAACCAGCCGCAAATTACTATGGCGCGAGCGATTTTCCAGGTCGTCCGTTTTGTTGATCAGCAGAGTAATATTGTGGATGACCTTAGCTAGGTCTCTTTTCATAGGTGCGTTTTGATCTTCTAATTGGCTCACACGCACTTCAACTTCACTAACTCTGTCTGTCACCTTTCTTAGGTCTTGACGAATAAAAGACACATTTTCTTGCAGAGAGATAAATATCCCTAATGGTGGGCTCAGGCGACATGTCATAACTGGTGGGGCAGGGGGGGGATGCTGTTAACGCTGGGGGATGCAAAGGTGCCAGCTCCATTCTCCTCACAGGCCAGGCTGTCAGTTCCTCCAGACAAGCCACTTCTCTGGCCCAGGCCCCGTACTGTCTCCATTTCGGCCTGTCCCCCTCCCCTCTCCTCTAGTACCTTAAGCAGAGCATTGCTAGAAGTCGGCGTCTCCGACCGCGCTGGAGAGCGGGCGAACTGCTCCAGCCGCGCAGCTACTTCCGCCACCTTGCTGGATGCGGTGGTGCCATGTTGCTTGCCCGGGGTAGGCCCCGGCAGGGCCTTATCCTTTCTAGACGCCCGGGACATGGGAGCGCCGTGTGTTTCAGGCCGCAGATAACTTCACCCAGGCAGCTGCATGTAACAGAGGTGTAGGAAAGCCGATCAGCTACAGGATGAAGCAGGATTCAGAGTCTTGCTGCGGGAGCTCCCTCATACGCGTCCGACTACATCGCTGGCCGGGCCTCGTCCCCCATAAGGCATATATAGGAGGCTCCTTAATTAAGCTCAGTCACACAGTGCGGAAAATTAGAGAAAAGAAGATCGCCCAAATGCTTGAAAAAATAGCCCACCTGGAAAAAACTAACAAACACTTCCCCACACCTCACTGCTCTGTTGCTCTAGGGGCAGAAAGAGACAAACTAAGAGGCCTACTACTTCATAATTATAGCAAGTCCCTCTTTCTGCTCAAATCTAAACATTACTCCCAAGGTAATAAAGGGGGTAGACTGCTCGCAAGACAACTCAAATCCCAACAATCCAAGTCCAAAATTTCTAATTTAATACATCCCGATACTAAAGCCAAACAGATTGACTCAAGAGACATCGCGGAACAATTTTGCAATGTACTACCAGGGACTTTATAATCTTAAAGATGCTATCAAGTTACCAGATAACTACTCGACATTTAGTAGCGGATTTTCTAGCACAAGCTACACTCCCTACCCTCACCATTGCACAACTACAGTCCCTGAATACCCCACTCACTGAAATGGAAGTCAAAAGATTGATCTCCTCTCTCCCACTGGGCAAATCCCCAGGCCCAGATGGATTATCAAACGAGTACAATCGCCACTTTCAAACTGTACTGGCCCCTTATCTACAATACATCTTCAACAGAGCATTGGAGGGGACCCCTTTCCCACCGGACATGTTAACTGCATTAATAGTGACTCTTCCAAAGCCGGGCAAATCCCCAGACACGCCTCCAAATTTTAGGCCAATCTCGCTTCTTAATTCTGACATAAAAATCTTTCCTAAACTCATTGCAAGCAAACTGACCCCACTGCTCCCCTCCCTGGTCAAGACAGACCAGACTGGGTTTGTAGCAGGGAGACAAGCCTCTGACAACACTAGAAAACTAGTGGACCTGTTTAACTATGCTGAAAAACGGGGCTTACCAATGCTTGTGGTGACACTAGATGCAAAGAAGGCGTTTGACCGCCTTCACTGGTCCTTTGCTTTCTCTGTGCTTCGTAAGATGGGATTCACAGGACACATACTAAATGCCATCGAAAACTTGTATTCTTCTCCCTCAGCTAAAATCTGGGTCAATGGCGTGGTCTCCGATCCTTTTCAAATAACTAACGGATCCAGACAGGGATGCCCTCTCTCACCCCTATTATTTATTCTCGCTTTGGAACCCCTGTGCACAACATATCAGACAGTCACCTAACCTAACGGGAATTGAGATAGGGAGGCGCACCCACAAGATCACACTTTTTTTTTTTATTCATAGTTTTTTTTTTTTTTTACCCCTTTTTTTTTTTTTTTTTCCTTCCCTCCCCTTCTTCCACCCCCCCCCCCAAATAAGTGTCGGATAGGAAAAAAAAAAGGGATATTTTCTACCTCTTCTCCCAACACTCCCCCTTAAGCACCCTCTACATTCACCAACCAATCTTTCCAAATTTCTTTGGAATATTGCATTCTTTTACTCCCCCTCCATGCAATTTTCAATGTAGGAGTGTGGTTCGACATCCACATTTTCACTATAACTCTAGTTGCATGGAACAGAAGTTTGGAAGCTATTATACGTTCTTTAGTTAATTCAAACATAGACATAACCCCCAGAACACATATTTCAAAATCACAGGGGATAGAAATATTATTAATACTTTCTATCTTATGCAAAACCTCTTTCCAGAATTTCATTATACCTCTGCAAGACCAAAGAATATGTATATCATCCACTCCCTCTTCCCCACATTTAATACACTTAAAAATTTTATTTTTATAGAATCTCTGTAGTTTAGCTGGGGTATAATACAAACGATGTACAATAAAGAATCTTATCAATTGATGTGTCCTATTTATTGATATCTTACCCAGACTGGCCAGAATTTCTGGCCAGTTCCTTTGTGACACTAGGTTTTCCTCCCTCTGCCACTTATAGAAATTAGTGTCATATCCCAAATTACAATATGTCTGCTCCATCAGGAGTTTATAAACCAAAGAGATCCTATTTTTCCCCTGGGTTAAACCCATCATTTTTTTCACATATATTGGTAACTCCATTTTAGTCTCCCTGCCCTTAAGGGCTTTAGTCAATGAATATTTTATCTGTAAATAATAAAAAGAATAGATCTGGGGAAGATCATACCGTCTAGATACCGTTTCAAAGTCTAAGAACGAAGTACCTTCCCAGATCTGCCCTACTTTAATGATACCCTTATTTGCCCATACCATATTATCTAATCCAGCTAACTCTTTTATTGCTAAATTTCTCCAAATTAGGGTATCTTTATGAATCTCGGGGGCCTTACAGATTTTTTTCACCTCAGACCATATCTTAAACATCATAAACATAGTCGGGGAGTCCTTACAACGATCCTGCTGATGTAATCCTGCTTCAAGGTACAAACAGATTCCCACATCCAATAAACTCGAATTTTTGGTACCCAGTATAGTTTTGAACAATGTCGAGTTTCCCCAATCTAAGCAATTCTTTAATTGCCCTGCTAACCAATAATTTCTCAAATCTGGGATTTTCAATCCCCCTTTGTCTACAGGATATTTCAATTGCAAATATTTCATTCTAGGCTTTCGGCCCCTCCATATCAAATCCGACATCAGACTTTCAAAACGTCCAAATATCTTAGACAGGATTAAGACTGGCGCATTCCAAAACGTATAGTTAATAATAGGGAGAATACACATCCTTATAAGGGCAATACGCCCCGCCATAGAGAGAGGTAATTTTTTCCATAGCATAATCTTTACCTTAACCTTTTTATATATCGGATCTACATTTAATTTCAGATATTCTTCTGTCTTAGATGTTAGGGTTACGCCTAAAAATTTCAGTCCCCTCTCTTGAATCTTTAACGGGCCAGGGATGAAACTACCCAAGGGATCAATGGGCAAACAAGCTGATTTTTCCCAATTTATTTTAAGTCCGGCAACTGCTCTAAATTTTTCAAATAGGTCTAAATCCTCTCCAATGAGCCATGTGAGCCAACAAATAATAACAAATCGTCTGCATACAAAGCTATCTTTTCCTCACAGTCACCAAATTTAAACCCAATAATCTTATCGTCCTGTCTTATTCCCGCCGCTAAAGGTTCTATTGCAATTGCGAATAACAGGGGAGATAGTGGGCATCCTTGTCTTACCCCTCTATATATTCCAAATGGGGAGGATAGTATCCCATTCACATTAATTCTAGCTTTATTATCTGAGTACAAAAGCCTAATCCAAGAAATGAATTGTGGTCCAAATCCCAACTTAATCAAAGTCTCAAATAGAAAGGGCCACTCAATAGTATCGAAGGCTTTGGAGGCATCAATCGAGACCAGAAACCTTTGACCCTTATTATCGGGTTCTAATTGCATATTCAAGTAGCATCTCCGAATATTGAATGATGTGGACTTCCCAGGGATAAACCCAGTCTGATCTTCATGTATAATAGTCGATATTACCGATCTTAACCGGTCCGCCAAAATCTTTGCTAGTAGTTTACAATCCGAATTTAACAAAGAGATTGGGCGATATGAATCTGGTAACTTAGGGTCTCTACCCTCTTTCAAAATCAATATAATAAGAGCCTCTTTCAAAGATTCGGGCAGGGATCCTCTATCCCTTGAGAAGTACCACATCTCCAACATTCTCGGCAGAAAAACATCTTGAAACATATCATATGCCTCATATTTTATTCCATCCGTTCCCGGCGATTTATTCCGTGCTACTTGCCTCAAGGCCATTTTTATCTCCTGTATCTGGATTGGGGCCTCCAATGCCTCCCTTTGCTCCCCTTCTAAGCCCCTCATTGAGACTTGATTCAGGAATCTATGTATGTCCCCAGCCGCTACTACATTTTCAGATCTATATATCTGTTCAAAAAGGCCTTTATACAGTTTAACTTATCTACCTCCTTCAATAACTCTATTCCCTGTGAATCTTTCACAGAGAAAATAAAATTCTGTACCCTTTGTGCTTTCACAATTGCAGCTAGCCTTTTACCCGGCATATCACCCGATACATAATTACTAATCTTATTTCTTACCCTTTGTTTCTCAGCCTGTGTCCAGCGGTCCTGTTCTAATTTATTCTGATCTTTCAACCAGCTCTCATAATTCTCAGAACTAGGGTCTTGGGTAAATTCCTGTTCTTTCTTTAACACAATGTCCTCCATTTCTTTTAGATACTTTTCTCTCTCTCTCTTCTGCCTTACATTAAATTTTAAGACTATACCTCTGAAAAAGCCTTCCCTGCTTCCCATATAATATCAACCGGTGCTGAACCTATATTCTTCAAAAATATTCTATTATTTCCTTGTGCACTTGATCGTACACCTCTTTCTTCTGAATCCCCTCTAAGTTTATGTGCATCTTATTAAACCTATGCTCCCCTTTTTTGATTTCTACTACCAATAATCTATGGTCCGAAACACCTCTATGAGTGTATTTCACATTCTCAATACAATTCAATGTGTTTATATCTGTGAGTGCTAAATCGATACGTGAAAATACTTTGTGAGTTTTAGAAAAACAGGAAAATATCCGTTTCCCAGAGTATAAACTCCGCCAAGCATCAATCCACCCCACCTCTTGTGTAAAATTCTTTAGCTTAGATCCTACTGTGGGTTTATATTTTTCTCAACCCTACATCTATCTAGTGTTTCATCCATTACCATATTAAAATCCCCGATTATCAACAACTCTCTCTTACCCTTCCCAATAAGACAGTCATATATTTTCAATAACACCTTTAATGAAGATGGAGGCGGTATATAAACTGCTGCAATTAACCAGGGCTTATCCTCCCATAGACAGTCTAAAATCACGTAACACCCTTCCGGGTCAATGAGAGCTTCATATACCTTAATATTAATTGCTCTATGTATCAGGATACTAACTCCTCTTGCATAAGAGGAGTAAGTAGCATGGTACGCTTTTGAATCCAAGGCCTCTCAATTAATTTACAGTTTTCTTTTTGAAGGTGCGTCTCTTGTAAACACACTATCGCTGGGAGTACTCTGTTAATGACATTAAATATCGCCAATCTTTTAACAGCTGTCCCAGCTCCCCTAATATTCCATGAGACTAACTTCATTCGGCCCTATTTAAGAGAAAAAGAAAGAGAGAGAAAGAAAGAAAGAAGAGAAAGAGAGAAGAAAAGAAAAAAAAAAAACCCTCCCTCCGACACTTAAACCCCCCTCCCGCCTCCCACCCTCCTCCACTTATACCGATCCCCAAAAAAAGGAACCAGAATTCACTCTGAGCTATTACCTACCTCTCCCTACCCCTAAATTTTTGACAATATACATTATCTCTTTATATTCCTGTTCATCCACTCCCTTGCTTCTTCTGGGGTATGGCAAAACCAGGTCTTAATTTCCCATTCCACACGCAGTTTGGCCGGGAACAGAACTGCATATTTCACACCTTTTTCCCGTAACTCCTTCTTAATATCATTAAATTGACTACGGTCTTTCACAGTTTCTTTGGCATAATCGGGGTAAATACGTATCTTCTCTCCATTCACCTCTATATTCCCTTTCAACCTACTTCTCCTTATTATTTCTTCTCTGTCTCTAGCCAATAAAACAGATATTAGAAAAACTCTAGGTCTTTCCCCAGGAGGGGGAGGCCTAGAGGGGACTCGATGGGCCCTCTGGATAAATTCCTTTTGAGTAAAAATATCCTGTCCCAGCTTGTCTCTCAAAAGATCTTGCATATAATTCACTGGATCTTTCCCCTCTACTCCTTCTGGTATCCCCACTAATCTCAAATTCAACCTTCTTGACCTGTTTTCAAAATCCAGTAACTTTCCCTGCATTTCCTTGTTCTTATTCTTCAGTTGTGTATTTTCTTTTATTATTTTTTGGATTTGATCTTCCATAGTGGACACTCTTTTCTCAACCTCTTCCATCCTCTCTTTATGTTTATGTAAGTCAGCCCTTAAAAGGCCAACAGACTCCTTTAATGCACCAAACTGAAATGACAGATCTGATATTGAGTTGTTACATTTTTTTACCTCCAGAAAAATATCACTTAAACTGGGTGTCTGGGTATCCAACCCCTGCTGGTTACTGATTTCCGATATAAACAAATTTCCCGAGATCTCCCCCGGAGGGTCCCCCCCCGCTGATTCATCACTACGGAAAGAGGTACAAACCTTCCCTTCACGTAACTTTACATTATCTTGCTGCAAACCTTTGGGAGAACTCGTTTTTGTAAGACCTGTAATCAGTAATTGCTTAGATCGGTGCCCCTTTACCACCTGTGGTGAGGTCTGTATCAGCGGGGTACTAACCATTTTCCCCTTCCTACCACCCCCCTGTTTAGCCATATTGAAGAATTCAAGTGATATACAAAAAAACAAAAAAGAAAAACCTAAAATGTCCACAAATATCCAATGGTATCACGGATGACCACCAATGTCCTCCAATGTCCAATGTCCAACAATATCTATTAAGTATCTACTAAGAGGACCCAGATACAAAAAAAAAAAAAAAAGGGGAAATGGCAGTCTTGAAAAAAACCTCCACGCCGGGGTCCTTAAGTTTTTGGGAGGATTTTATATCCTTATCTGAGACTTTTTAAAGTTATACTTCTTATTAGCTGTATATTATGTCCTTAAGTCCCATATATTGCGAGCACCGATGAATGGGCAGGTATCCTCTCACCAGGGCTTGACCGGCAGCTTTATCACTCTTGCCGGCAATGCTCACAGGGCCACTCTCTGCACAGCCTGCTCGCCCCTGGCAGGAAACTTGCCACGCGATTGAAAGCGCTGTTCACCAACTTTTTTTTTTTTCCCTTTAAACCAGAGCACTCAGAGATATTAAACTTTGGCGGCCCAAAGTTCTTACAAGTGACACTGCCACTGATTTACAGTACACACATCCACACCTTCTCCTGTGGGACCGCCACTCTCTGCTCGGTAATGTGCCCCGGCGGCCGGAGACTCTCCTGAGCACAGCACTGCACTCGTCTGCACCTCCTCACCACCTTCTCCAACAAGGGAGCGCAGAAGACTCTGTTCAGCCTTCGCACCGCGAAATCGGCAGACCTCAGCCTTTTCCTCCTGGCTCCAACCGCCCGTCGGGCCAAACAGTGCCTCCCCGCCTCAGCAGCGCCTCCTCTCGATGAACCACCTGTCACACCGGAGCTCGTACTGCTTCGCAACCAACCTCCCACCTCCAGCTTGTCCACTTCGCTCCTCCGTCCCACCGCCAACCAGCACGCCCACCAGCAGTAATCAGCGATGCGCCACGGCTCTCACCGCCACCAGGTAAGGAATCGGGGTACAGACTCCGGAAATCTCGTCCCTCACATTACGTCCACATATCCAGCGCATAACCATCAGGTCCTGGCATAGCATGTCGGGAGTTCACAGACGGAATCCATCGGGTAGGGAGAGGAGGTAGGCGCACGTCACGTCACGTCCGCTCACAAGATCACACTTTACGCGGATGACATTATCCTCACACTAACAAAACCTCTTCCTTCTTTATGCCTCGCTTTGGACATAATCTCCCATTTTGGGTCTTTATCTTACTATAAAATAAATAGTACTAAATCTCAAGTCCTCCCTATCAATATATCGCTGGAAGAGGTGACCCTGTTGCAGTCCCAATACAATTTAGATTTGCAAGCTTCTGAACTGCCTTATTTGGGAATTAAGCTCCCGTCACCGTGATCCTCCTTGTATAAACGGAACTATGAACCACTTCTTTCCACAATGACAAATTATTTCTCCAAGTTCGCAATGAAAGCAATGTCATCGGTAGGCAGGGTCGCGTCATTCCAAATGATGACTCTCCCTAAACTGATATATATATATATTCCGAGCTCTCCCTTTACCTATTCCGACCAAGTTCTTTAAGAAGGCACAATCCATACTGAGTGGCTATATTTGGGGCTCATCAAAACCCAGAATCGCCCAAAAACTCTTGTTCAAGAAAAAGGGAGCAGGAGGAGTGGGCTTTACTGAACATCACTGATTATTATAAAGCAATTGGTCTTTCATTTACATGTGAATGGTGGTCCTAAGACAGCACAAAAGCATGGCTCCATACTGAATCACAGTCAAAAGGACGGGGCACCTTAAAAGACTACTTAATACGAATGTTGTGGAACCAAAAACTTCCAGAAGCTCAATTGCTGACGTTGGGGCATGCGGGCAATCTCTGGATGCAAATTCATAGTTCACAGAAGGATTCAACCTCACCCCTATTCCTCCAGACTTCTACCCACACATTAGAAGCGGCACTACAAGACATTAACCTTTCCGAATGGCGTGCGAGAGGAATGAATGATGCCTCCCAACTCATACCCGACAATTCAGTCCTCTCTTTTGAATCGCTAACACAGGAAGAGGAAGACATCTCCTTGAGGCCATACTTAAATCCCCACCACCTGTAAATAGTGAGATTGTTAGGCTATATCAATTTCCTTTTCTTTTCAAGAAACATATCACGAGACACATCTGATTTGTTAGGAGATAAGACCACTTTCCCCAAATCCATATCCATTGAACGTTGGGAAACTGAACTGAAACAATCATTTTCCAAAGACTCCTGGATGACTGCTATTAAATTTCTCCCCTCCAACTTCAAGTGTGTCACTCACTATGAGGCAGGAATAAAAATACTACACTGGTACTTTACCCCTCAAAGATTACACACGATATACCCAGGCACATCTCCTTGCTACTAGAGGAAGTGTGATGGTGTGGGCTCCCTATATCATATTCTGTGAACCTGCCCCAAACTCTCTCAATTTTGGCATCAGATATTTACATTAATATCTGATATCACATCGGAGACTGTAGCCCCACTTCCAGAGTTGGCATTGCTGTTCCTTGGTATACAAGCATTACACATTACATATAGGTCTCTCGTGGGACATATACTACTTAGTGCTAAACTAATAGTCACCCGTCACTGGAAATAAACTGACCCACCTGATTATCAGAAGTGATACAAGAATTAAACACAACTTGCCGCTATGAGAGATCCCTCCCAGCTTCCATAATATCTCCCTTAACATAAAACACTACATGGGCCCCTTGGCTAATTCACCCTAAATACTCCTCCCAAACTCCATATGTACCTTTGCTGACCTACATAGGCAACACTTAATGTTTATCCATATCTTGGATACTAGTTATTGTTACCTTTCTATGGTTTAATTTCTCAGAATTTCTTTCTGCAAAACTAATCTACAAGTCATGATGATTGTGTTTGTGTGATGTCTCCATTTCTAGAGATTAAGATTAACTAATATGTAGTGTACAAGTAATACTTAAATGTATCATCAATGATATTGTACTGTGTTTCTTGTTTTGAAATGTGAAATTCAATAAAAATAATTTACTCTAAAATCTCACTCTTTGATTCGTCATATCTGGATATGTGTTGGAGATGTGGAGAACCAGGTAGTGATTACTTTCACAAGTGCTGGTCCTGTCCAATTGTCCAGCCTTTCTGGAAAAAGGTTTTTGATGCCACAAACTCAATATGCAAATTATTGCTTTCATTCGAGGCAAGTGAGTTGGTCCTTCTACTTTTCCTTCTTCCTTTCCCCCCAGAGAAGGAGACTCTGGCTAAACATTTATTAGCAGCTGCCCGTCTCCTCATCTTCAAACACTGGCCTCAGAGTAGTACCATTTCTTTAATATGTAGATATAAAATTGGGAGAGTAGAGCGCCACATGTGCATTAAACGTTTCCTTATTGTGTTAGAAAGGTTAAGAGATCTGCTTACCAGATGTTGTTGCAAAGAGTCACAACAACTGTAGATCACTTTGCTGGTTCTTTGGTGTCCCGACCAGCATACGGTTGTCTTTGGCTGCGGCGGCGGTCCTCTGCGTGTGCCCAGGGCAGGTGGCAGATGAAGAGAAATAACCTTTAAAAAACGTAGTTGCGGACCCCTTTGGCGCTGCCTAGACCTTGATTGAATGAACTTCAGAATTGAAGTGTCTGGTATTAAGAGATATTTTATTATACTGTATAGTCAACGCGTTTCTGGGGCAGGATTACCCCCACAAATAGTCCTGACAAAGGGGGTAATCCTGCCCTAGAAACGCGTTTCACAGTTGTAATCCTGCCCTAGAAACTCTTTCACAGTTGTAATGCCCTCTTTATGCCCCCTTCACAGTAGTAATAATTGTGCCCCCTTAATAGTAGTAATGCCCACTGTGCTAGTAATGACCTCTGTGCCCCCTCCATAGTAGAATCCCCATTGTGCACCCTTCACAGTAATAATGCCCATTGTGCCCCCTTCACAGTAATAATGCCAACTGTGCCCACTTCACAGTAATAATTTCCACTGTGCCCCCTTCATTGTAGTAATACCCTCTGTGCCCCCTCCATAGTAGAAACGCCCATTGTGCCCCTTCACATTAGTAATGCCCTCTGTGCCCCCTCCATAGTAGTAATGTCCTCTGTGCCCCCTCCCGAGTAGTAATGCCCTTTGTGCACCCAGCTGTTTGAAGAGAGGGCGGTGCTCATATGAGAGCTGCTTTCTCTGTTCTGTTCACCTACTCGCCGTAGCATTTGCGCTCATACAAAAAAAAGCGGACAACCCCTTTAAAGACATACTTGGAAAACATTACATACAGAGCTACAGAACATGCAGGGTCATACAGCGCCACATACCTCTTACATCCAGTGACTTCTCTTCTCTGATGTAGATATTCTCTTTCCTCTTCTTCTCCTGTTAGACCAGACCACCATGGTGACTTCTTTCAGCCATTCCTCGTCTCTGCAGAGTTTAACAAACAGACATCTTACTTTCCCTATCATCCTCCCACCTTTTCAACACCCCATCCTGCCACCCCCAATACTGTGTCTACTGTGCTCCCCAATACTTTCCTGCAGAAACAGTCTCCCTGAAAATACTGGTACCACACAGATAAAAAAAAACACCTTCCTTTCAGATAAGACCCCCATATAAAACCCTAAATGAGATCCCTAATCTCAGACCAAACACCCTTTAGACCTCTTTGTCAGACCCCATATAAGACCTCAGTTTTAAACCTCAGATCAGACCCCCATTAGACCTCCATGTAAGACCCGACCCAATATGAGACCTCAGATAAGACCCCCATATCAGACCTCCAGACCCGATTAGACCTTCAGACTCCCACTAGATCTCCAGACCCCCATTAGACCTACAGACCCCCATATCTATCTTCCATTAGACCTCCAGACCCCCAATCAGATCCCCATTAGACCTCCAGACCCCCAACGAGACCCCCATTAGACCTCCAGACCCACATTAGATTTCTAGACCCCCCAGTCAGACCTCCAGACCCCCCATTAGACCTCCAGACCCCCAATCAGACCACTATTAGACCTCCAGACTCCCCAGTCAGACCTCCAGACCCCACCAGTCAGACCTCCAGATCCCCCAGTCAGACCCCCATTAAACCTCCAGACACCCCAGTTAGACCTTCAGACCCCCCAGTCAGATCTCCAGACCCCTATAAGACCACTCCAGACCCCCCCATTAGATCACTCCATACCCCCAGTCAGACCTCCAGACCCCCCATAGACCACTCCAGACCCCTATTAGGCCTCCATATCAGACCTTAGATCAGACTGTAAAATAATAAAGTAACTTACCTCTCCTGTCTTCACTCTCCCTGTCCTGGCTGTCTTCTCTTCTCAGGGCCTGCGATGCAGTCAACTGACCTCCTGCAGTGTCAGGTCATAGTACGCAGTACGCTCTGTGCGTCCTGACGCTGCAGGCAGCCAGGATACAGCAGAGCGGGCCCTGAGAAGTGCGAGCAGGAAGAGGTAAGTACTGTACAGCGTACAGTGCTTCTCTCGCCCTCCTCCTGCAGACTAGTGAGCGCTTTCTGTTCTAGCACCCCCGAGAGTCGGCACCTGAAAGCCTCATGCACACGACTGTTTTATGGGATCCACGTCTGATCCGCATTTTGTGCAGTTCAGTCAGTGCAGTTTCTAGGTAAAATTTCTCTCAGGGCGAGTGTCAAACCCCCCTTCCCCCATCAAAACTGCTCGATGAAATCATATCAGAAGAGTACTTGTAACCGTCTCACCATATATATATTTTTTTACTACATGGGGCCCCACTCACTTAGTCTAATCTTGCCTAACCTGTGTATGCATAATAAAAATTAGCTTTCAATTTTTATTATGCCTACATTCAGGTTAGGCAAGATTAGACTAAGTGAGCGGGGCTCCGCTCACTTAGTCTAATCTTGATGACTTGCCTAATGTCAACTGGCCCCGCCACTGTGGCGAATCCAGAGCCTGGTCTCGGGAGGGGCACTTCCGGCAATCGATACGCCCCTGCTCCGATCACTACAGAAATACAGCTTCACATACCTCTTACATCCAGTGACATCTCCTTTGATGTAGATGTTCTCTGTCCTCATCTTCTCCTTTCAGACCAGCAGACCAGACCAACAGTTTTCGCCTCTGCAGTTTGACAACAAAAAACCTCAGTTTACTGAGCAGCTACAATTTCTTTGGCCTGTGATGGAATTGTGACTGTAAGTACCTTTATTTTTTAAAACCAAAAATAAATGGTGAATTTACAAAATTGGTGCAATGGTAAACTGACATATATCTATAGCAACAAATCCGATTCATCTTTTCATTACTATGAACTCAATGTGAAACTGAAATGATCAATCAGATTGGTTTCTATGGGCCAAGAAGCAGTTATCTTTGGACCAGTTTTGATAAACCACACCCACTGATAACACAATTATGCTGGAGACAAGGACCAAGTGTCAGCCACATCTCCTGTATGAAGCGAGCCCAGGGAACAAACTGACCTCATCATAGTGATATAAAACAATCAGTTCCTATGTGGCTTTTATGTGCTGTGCCCACATAGATGATGTCAGCACATTACAAGAAAAGCACAGTCAGATAGAACTGCATTGCATTAGATATCACTGTGATGCCGTTACTTATGGTGACATTAGTGACATTATCAGGGCTACATCTTCTGTGTAAAGTGTACGCATCTCAAATACCTGTTTTAATTTATTGGCGCATACACTTACAAATCCACCGCTACTGTACGTGTGACATACGTTTAAGCATATATAAAATTCAATATTAAGAATGCGGCCAGTAAGGGACGTGCAAGTGGCCATGATGCTGACGAAACTGAGTAAAAGAACTTGGCTGAGGGCCTACAGGTGCGCTAACCCTCTAAAACAGTGATGTCGAAAATGAAACCCAAAACCCACTTATTTATCGCAAAGTGCCCACATGGTCATTTACCTTCAATACTACAGTCCAATATAGAACAAACCGGATTCCAAAAAAGTTGGGACACTATACAAATCGTGAATAAAAACTGAATGCAATGATGTGGAGGTGCCAACTTCTAATACTTTAGTCAGAATAGAACATAAATCACGGAACAAAAGTTTAAACTGAGAAAATGTACCATTTTAAGGGAAAAGTATGTTGATTCAGAATTTCATGGTGTCAACAAATCCCCAAAAAGTTGGGACAAGGCCTTTTTCACCACTGTGTGGCATCTCCCCTTCTTCTTACAACACTCAACAGACCTCTGGGGACCGAGGAGAACAGTTTTTCAAGTTTATAAATAGGAATGCTCTCCCATTCTTGTCTAATACAGGCCTCTAACTGTTCAATCGTCTTGGGCCTTCTTTGTTGCACCTTCCTCATTATGATGCGCCAAATGTTCTCTATAGGTGAAAGATCTGGACTGCAGACTGGCCATTTCAGTACCCGGATCCTTCTCCTATGCAGCCATGATGTTGTGATTGATGCAGAGTGTGGTCTGGCATTATCTTGTTGAAAAATGCAGGGTCTTCCTGAAAGAGATGACGTCTGGATGGGAGCATATGTTGTTCTAGAACCTGAATATATTTTTCTGCATTGATGGTGCCTTTCCAGACATGCAAGCTGCCCATGCCACACGCACTCATGCAACCCCATACCAGCAGAGATGCAGGCTTCTGAACTGAGCGTTGATAACAACTTGGGTTGTCCTTGTCCTCTTTGGTCCGGATGACATGGCGTCCCAGATTTCCAAAAAGAATTTCGAATCGTGACTCGTCTGACCACAGAACAGTCTTCCATTTTGCCACACTCCATTTTAAATTATCCCTGGCCCAGTGAAAACGCCTGAGCTTGTGGATCTTGCTTAGAAATGGCTTCTTCTTTGCACTGTAGAGTTTCAGCTGGCAACGGCGGATGGCACGGTGGATTGTGTTCACTGACAATGGTTTCTGGAAGTATTCCTGAGCCCATTCTGTGATTTCCTTTACAGTAGCATTCCTGTTTGTGGTGCAGTGTCGTTTAAGGGCCCGGAGATCACGGGCATCCAGTATGGTTTTACGGCCTTGACCCTTACGCACAGAGATTGTTCCAGATTCTCTGAATCTTCGGATGATGTTATGCACAGTTGATGATGATAGATGCAAAGTCTTTGCAATTTTTCGCTGGGTAACACCTTTCTGATATTGCTCCACTATCTTTCTGTGCAACATTGTGGGAATTGGTGATCCTCTACCCATCTTGGCTTCTGAGAGACAGTGCCATTCTGAGAAGCTCTTTTTTTACACCCAATCATGTTGCCAATTGACCTAATTGGTGTTAATTGGTCTTCCAGCTCTTCGTTATGCTCAAATTTACTTTTTCCAGCCTCTTATTGCTACTTGTCCCAACTTTTTTGGGATTTGTTGACACCGTGAAATTTTGAATCAACATATTTTTCCTTTAAAGTTATACATTTACTCGGATTAAACGGTTGATCTGTCATCTACGCTCTATTACAAATAAAATATTGACATTTGCCATCTCCACATCATTGCATTCAGTTTTTATTCACAATTTGTTTAGTGTCCCAACTTTTTGGGAATCTGGTTTGTATATCTTCCATGTTCCTTATCATTTAGCTATAGCTGTAGAGTGACAGTTCGTGCCACGTGTCCTGTTTGGACACCCAGTAGTTGTAAGGCACAGAGGGATCACTGAGGACGCTGACACAGTCTGCGATGTACTCCTTCACCATCCTCCACATTTTTTTCCATCCTTGTGACACTAGTCCGTGCATCAAGGTGGGGTGCTGGTGGAGTGTCATGAAACTGTCCCAGGCCTTGGAGAGTGTTGTCCTGCCTCTGTTGAAACTGGTATGTGTTCCCCTCCTCTTCCCTTCTGGGTTGCCCAACTACATACTCTGCCGCCAGCATTGTCAGATGGAAATTTATTGAGCAATTTTTTAAAAAAACCTTCTGGTATTGCACCATTTTGCTAATCCTCTCCACCGCACGAATTAGAGATGAGAAGTTCTTTTTGTAGCGGGGGTCGAGAAGGGTGAACTGAACAACCAGTAATCGCTGTTGTGCAAAATGTGTAGAATGCGAGGGTCACAGGAAAGGCAGCATAACATAAAGTCAGCCATGTCTGTCAGAGTCCCAACAGACAAGACTTTGCTGTCCTCATCAGGAGGCTGAGTCTCAATCTCCTTATCCTCTTCCTCCTCTCCTGCCCATCTATGCTGAACAGATGGAGTAAACCTGTTATGGTTACTACCCTCTGTAGCAGAGGCAACCATCTCTTGCTCCTCCTCCTCCTTCTCCTCATCATCATCCAATTCACATTGACAAGACGAACTGAGGGTGGTCTGGCTATCATCCTATGTAACGTCTTCCCCCTAGTTCCAACTCTTCCACATGTAAAGCGCCCACCTTCATTGTTAGCAGCCAGCGTTTAAGTAGACACAGAAGTGGGATGGTTAGGCTGATAATAGCGGCATTGCCACTCACCATCTGTGTTTATCCTTCAAAGTTGCGTAAAACCTCACGCTGAAGCAGCGTTGCCAGACCGTCGGCAGCTGTAGATGACTTTCTGAAATGGGCACACACACGATGCACCTTCACCAGTAGCTCAGGCAAATTGGGGTTACGTTTGGAGAAAGTTGAGAACACTTGGGCTAGGCATGGTATGGCCGGATCCCAGACATTAAGGAGAGATCCACATGGCCATATCAGCATTTGTCCCATTTAAAAGTTTGCCTTCTTCACTGGGCAGAGGTTGTTTTCTGCCCAGTGATTAAGATTCTATTATTAGGTTTTTGAGGGACAATTCCCCAACATTTTGCTGCGGTCACCGGGCAGAGTTGTCATTCTGCCCGGTGAGGGCTGTGCTTGCCTGAGGGCTGACCCTGTTATGTTCCAGTGTTTGAATTGTTATTGTTATGGTTGGAGTTTATGGCAACACTGTAAAATATGTTATAATTACTTATGAGTTCTTAAACAGGCCATGCCATTAGTTTTCCTCCACTTTTGTGTGTTATGTTTTTACATATATTAATGTATAAGTTTAGGATGTTTCTTGTGCATGGTACATATATGCTGTATGATTGCCATGTTTGTGAGCTTGCTGAGCTACAAAGCTGCCAACAAGTTACAGTATGGCCATTATCAGACACAACCAACCTGGTCCCTTATACCCTTCCACAACTCTGCTTGTCACCCGAGCAAATGAGTTTCCACTTCCCCACTGCCGTGCTACACTGCTTCCAGCTACTGACTGATGGTTGAATGCTGCTGCAAGATGAGAATTCTGAGTTTGCAGTGGAGGAGGAGGTGGAGGCGGAGCAGGAGAAGGAGTGTGTGTGTGTGTGTGTGGGGGGGGGGGGGGGGGGTTGTAGCCACTAATGTAGGTGGTGGCGGAAATCCTGATGGAAGTAGGCCCCGCAATCCTTGGCGTCGGTAGCACCTGTGCCATCCCAGGGTACGACTCGCTACCGGCATCCACAAGGTTCACCCAGTGTGTATCATGTATTATGTATCATTCCTGGCCAAAAGCACTTGTCCATGTGTCCATCGTTAAGTGGACCTTCACAATAACTGCGTTGGTCAGGGCACGGATGATGTTACATGACACTATTGCCGGTGTAATGCGGGGACGGCACACGGAAAAAAAATAGTGGTGGCTGGGGACTGAGTAACGAAGGACGGCCTCCGCCATGAGGCTGAGAAAAGCCTCAGTGTCCACGGGCCTAAATGGCAACATTTCCAGAAATTTCCCAGAAATTTTTAAAAGTGCGCATTTAGTGCTATGGCCTGTGGGTGGGTGAGTGATTGGTTGGGTATTTGCGCTTACGTTCAAAGGCCTGGGGTAAGGACATCTATACACTGTACTTGGAAACACAAGTGTTTGTGCTAGCTGATGGTGCTTGTGAAGGCCCATATGCAGGGCGAGAGTCATTCAGGCCTGCATCTAGGACAGAGGATTGGCCAGCACGTAACACAGGGGAGGAAGAAAGGGCAGTTGTGTGACCCACAGACACTGATTGTGGACCCAGTGGTCCGGGCCACCTGTTAGGGTGCTTTTATGCCATGTGGCGGATCATGGTGAGGTTGCTAGTGTTTACAACCCCTACTCATTTTGCCTCCAGTGTACTGTCTTCCCCCATTATGTTCCCGGGTTTGAGTTTTTATTGTTATGGTTTGAGTTAGAGTTAATGAATAGGATGTAAGATATGTTATGGTTATTTGTTTATTTACAAATTCCTATTTTTGTATAGCACAGTTACAGTTAGCAAATAGCAATTCTTTTATCCCCCCACTTTTCTCAAAAAAGTGCCAGACTGCGGAACACCTACCCCCTGGCAAGGGAGATTTCTGCAAGGGGGAACAGTTATCTATTTGGTGTGGCCAGCCTTCTCCCTTTTGCCACCCCACAGCCTCTTCCAGCCTGTTGTGGTGCTATGGATCCCTCCCCCTCTGTCCTGCTGTCCTCGCTTGGCTTGCAACCTTTCCAGGTTGGGTCAGTGATGTAATTGTCCCCCATCTCCTCTTCCACTTTCTCACTCTGGTCACCTCCTCGTAATGGGAATAATGCCGCCGGATCGTGTGTCGGATCGTTTTCAAACCAGGCTACAAATTTCATCTTAGATTAATGAAAACATTCTTGGCAAATGCTTTCAGTGTGGTTCTTCTGGCACCAGTCAAATAGCAGCGCAATACCTTCGGCCCTCCATCTTAATCATGGCCCCAAGTCTGGAAAAAAAATGTTTTGGGCAGCACTTGCACTTTACATACAATTGAATATAAAGGAAAGAATGTTTCCTAAATTTTTTTCCTGTAAAATAGATTTTTTTTTTTTTGGGCGTGTATTTGTCAGTAAGTAAAAGTGGTGTGCAACTGGGACAACATGGTTCCCAGCAACAACTTGGGAGTCCAAGATGCATCCAGACATTGTCCCCATGCTGTTTCCAGTGCATTTCGGTGGTGTTTCTATCACTTTCTGACCTTTTCCAATGGACCAGGCACCCACCCCTCTTCAGAGCAGGGGTGCCTGGTTGTTTCCCATTGACTTCTATTTTACTCGGGTGTTCGGGCGAGCACACGAACATTGCAATGAGTTCGGCCCGAACACCCAAATACTTTGGTGCTCGTTCATCACTAATTAGCATCACTTATTGTGCTGAATGTGCAGTAAACCATTACAGGGGGTATCTACAAATGTTTGGGGGTTATCCGTGGAATCTGCATGGCCAGGTGTAGGATTCAGCAAGGTAACCTATCCACAACCGAACCACAGCTATTACAGACTTTGCTGCTTGTGAGGGATTACAGTTAAGACAGCCTTAACCACGTCCTGACCAGACGTGCCTCTAAAACCTGTATCCTGCAGTTTACATTACAGCCACAATTGCCTGATTACAATTGCTAGCCATAGATTCTAGACAGAGAGATTTTAGCAGGATAGCCATACTTGCCAATTTACCAGCCTCCATACATTGCAATCTGGGAATAGATTTGTACAATCTACAGATTATTGTTAGATGCACTACTACTGTTATTTTGTACTAAAACAAAAAGATGTTTATTCTTCTACCTCTGGCCTGGTTTCCTGACTCCTACCACACTTTAGCTGGCCATTGTAGTACTACACCTCTAGTCAGGCACTCAACAAACTACCATCAAGGATGTTGTGGGAAGAAAGGTGCACCCTCTGGCTCTAGAGAGCAACAGCCTGAGTGAAACCACAGTGACACATCCTAAAGTAAGAGTCACTACACTTCCATCCTCTGTTCCGGCTTATGAAAGGCTTGCTGTAAATGGAGTTCTCCAGTGGTAATTTTGAAGGAAATATATTATTTTCACTATTTATTACATACATTATCTCACCAATGTTTATGTGATTTGTCTTCATTATTTTTGTCCTATTCCTTAGAGACAAAACATAGAAAGTGTGTATAGTAGTAAAATAATTGGTCTCTTAGGAGCATTATACAAATCAGAATGAATGTAAACATGTGGTTCAAAATACAACAATCTATTATTGTCACTATTGATTTTTACTATTGCTTTTAACTGAGCTTGTGTTACTTCACACCAAATATTGTTCCTCTTCGCGTTAATAATATAATCAACCCCTTTCATATTGATTCCTGGAACCTCAACAAGGGCCAGTATACAGAGCCCAAATAAATAGTGAATCACCGTCAAGTCACATTTTTATGACCTTTTCCTACTTTTGGCAATGGCAGCGCAAAGCTCATGAAGGAAGTCACAAGTCGTGCACTGGCTTGGTAGTTATATACTGTAAGATGAGTGAGAGGCTGTCTGCACACGTATCCATCGTTGCTGTCATGGGTAAAAGGGATGATTTATCAGAGGGATGATTATTGGGTTTTGGGCCAAGGGTGGCAGTATTTCTGAAATACTATTGGTATGCTGCTGTGGTAAAAGTGTATCATGAGTGGACAAATGGGACCACTGCAAATAAGTGACATGGAAACTCCAGAGCACCACGTGCCACTGATATGAGAAGTGATCATTGGCTATGAAGGTGCATGAGGGTGGACCAACACACTACAGTGGAGCCACTCACTGCCAAAATGAACCAGTAGGCTACCAGACGTGTGTCTCATACAACAGTTCAGCAAACCCTACTGCATATGGGCTCCAAAGCAGACGGATGGTCACTGCTTCTCTGCTAACAAAATTGCTTCAGTTTTCACTACAGTATAAGAAATGGACCTTCACTGATTACCAAAAGGTTGCCTTCTCAGATGAGTCACATTTTCTCCTCCATCAAATAGATTGACATTGGTGTGTCAAGCGAGAAACATCAGAGAACAAACTGTCACAGGTGAGGAGAGAGTGCACAGCCCTGAGCTCTACCCACACCTCTGTGACTGCCTACTTGCACGGACCACCCTAGGAGACGGTGTACAACTGGACGACGTTCCCTAAACGGAGTACGTGCTGGGTCTTAAAGTGAACAATAAAACAGGAGAAAATAATAAACAAAGTGACAGGCAGGTACGGAGGGGTAAATACACCAACAATGCAAATATAAGCAGCGGTCAAAAGACAGGATGACAGATACTTACAAAAGAGTAAGCAAGGTCAAAACAAGCCAAGGTAAGTACCAGGAGGTCACGTCAGTACAAAGGAATAATCAAATCACAACAAACACAAGCTGAGGTCCGAATGCCAGAAGGTCACGTCAATACAAAGGAATAACCAAATAACAAACATAAGCTGAGGTCCGAATGGCAGAAGGTCACGTCAATACAAAGGAATAACCAAATAACAAACATAAGCCGAGGTCCGAATGGCAGGAGGTCACGTCAATACAAAGGAATAACCAAATCACAACAAACAAAAGCCGAGGTCTGAATGCCAAGAGGTCACGTCAATACAGAGAAAACAGCAGAAGCGAGGTCAAGGAGACAGAGCCGAGGTCAAGGTACAATGCAATCTAATACAGAGAACTTGGTAAATGTAAAGACTTTATCACAGGTAACCTGTGGCCAGCAGGCTGCCTGTTTAAATAGGCCTGGCTGGTGAGTCACATGAGTGGCCAGAGTCATGTGACTCACAGCAGCCCAACTCAGCCAAGCACCGATCATCATTATCAGCGTTTGGCTCCCCTGCTACCCGCCTCCTGCCATGGAGACTAGGAGGCAGGCTTCACTGGGGATCTTCCAGCAAGGCAATGTGACACAGCTAGAAATGTCTGACATTGGTTGGAAGAGCATGACAAAGACTTCCCCAGACTTTAACTCAATTGAGCATCTGTGGAACTATCTAAATTGTTGTATTTGCTCTATGGATTCTCCCCATGTCCTTCAGCAGCTGAGGGATGCCCTGCAGTCAGCATGGCTCCAGAAACCTGCGACAATCCACCAGGACCTTACTGAGCCGCTCCCAGCCCATCAAGCAGCTGTCCATGCTGCACACGGCTGTTAGTCCGGATATTAGCTGGGGATCATAGTAATGCGACTTGACTGTGTAGATGTAACAAACTGGTGTCATTCAATGTTCACATACAAATAAATTCAGTTAATTGAAAAATAGTGTACATAATGCCCATCCTACTGAAACCTTAAATGGAGGGAGGAAGGAGAATGACTAACAAACTACTTATATAGGTATTTTGTGCTATAGACACAGTCAAGAGCATCTATTGGTCTGCTCTCGCTATACCACTGCAATGTGCTGCAGGGGTGTGTGTAAATGTGGGTGGCCAGATGGGAGTAATGATAACGGTTCTGACACTCCCTGAGCTTGTGATGTGGAAGTGTGAACCTTTCTCCCCTTCTGGTCATTCTGGTTCTAGGGTTCTCCTGCATGATGACGGTTGAGGGGGCCCTGGGTGTTTCAGGTTTTGAGGTGCAAGACAGGGTACCTGTTGTCATGATGACAACACTTTTTGCAGTGTTGTAGTAGTGCAGGGAGCAAATAGCAATGATAAGACAGTTGTTCAGCAGAACATGCCTTTACTGAAGAATTCAAATACGGAAAGATCAGGACAGTTCTTTGAGTGCAAGGACAGGTAGACATTTACAAATGCACTTTCCACAGATGTTACAGGTTTCACAACTGCACAGGTAGTGGCAGGACAAAGTGTCTCCTTAAAGTAATCTTCCTTACTCTGCACTCACTAGCTGACTGTGACATAAGCATCAAGACACGGAGTGTATATTTTAGATTACACAATGCAACCAAAGTGTGGTCCCCTCACTGCAGGCAAACTCTTCTGCGCCTTTTTCAACCGGTTGCAGTACATACAGTACACAAAATCCTCTTTGGGTTATGAAGATTCTCACAGAGGGCCAAACTGTCATTTGGTATGCTCAGAGGCCAGAGGCAACTCCTGAACATGGATCTCCCCTGGATTGAGTGACACAGCATCGGAGTTGTTCGGGGTCACATGGACCGCATTTGGAGGTGAGGACTGCTGTAGGCCTAAGGCCGCTGCCTCAATTTCTCCTGTGCCTGGCTGCTAGAAGAGCAAGAGCGGTGTTTCTAAGCCTATCTGGGTCCTGGACGTCTGCTGAGTGCTGCAGAGCTGAGAGACTTGTCTTCCATGGGGTCCAAAGAGCTGCGTGCAGTGGACCGGAAGATAAGTGGCGGACGGTAAGCAGTAGAGAGGAGGGCTGGTGGTGCACACGGGCGCTGGGGAGGTGCAGGGCCTGGAACTAGCTCCCTAACTATTTGGCTGACGGGGCTTTGGGTAGTGGTGATGGTGCCTCTTGAGGTCACATAAAAGGGGTGCCCTTTGAAGGAGAGAGCCTGCTACTTAGTCTCTGGACTGCAGTTAAACACACGGGGTAGCTCTTTCAACCTAGGCGCTTGCTCTTAGAGTTGACTTAGAAACCTTTATTCTGGTGACTATACTGGAACAGTCCTTGTTACTGACCTATTAGATTGGGCCCCGCCTAACACCAAGGAGCCCCAGCACTCCTGCTCTATACTCTGGAGCCCAAAATCCAGAAATGTATAATCACAGTGGGCATATTTAGCATTTATCTGTGGACCACTATCTTTATCTGGTGTCCAACCGCAATACTGCACATGTTTTGTCTCTGATATTTGCTTTTCTCAGGAGCCTGAATGCTTGTTTTGGAGGGCCAGGGGTGGATTGGCCATAGCCCCAAAAGCGAAATTTCCCAGTGGGCCAAGGCCAGGGGCCGCCCAAGCCCTCCTCACGGATGATGGCCAGATACATAATGATCTAATGCTCTCAGCATTACTGCTGAAAGCATCAGGTAACTCTGCACCTGGCCAACAGCCACAGGTGCCCTCCTGAACTCATCTGTATCATCGTCTTCAGGAATACTGTGGTGAAGGCAGCAGTATTTTGTAAGGCACTGTGGTATTTGGTTCTGCTGAAGCAGTATTTTGTACTTCTCTATGGTATTGCTTACCCCGCCTAATTCTGTTAGCCTTGCCTATTTGTGTTGACCTATCTTCTGTCCATTTGGAACCTGCCTACAACATGGGGCCACTTTTATGTTTTTTCCTGGGCCACTTTAAAGGCTATGTACACCTTCAGAGGCAATTTTTTAATGATTGCATTTTATTCATTTTTGGCTAAAAATCATATTAAAATTGGCCTTTATTAAAAATATTGAGGCGTTCTGTCACAAAGGGTTAACTGTTCTTCAAACTGTGTGACTGGCACTTTTACTTTGTCAAAGAAGAAAACAAACAAAATTATTGGGGGCTTCCAAAATATGAAATGAGAAGGAAAGGCATCAGGAGGGTGGAACCAGGGTAGGGAAAAACAAAAAAAGTATAGAGGAAGAGAATCGTAGTGGTAGGCAGCACAAGTGGTCAAAGTAAGGTAAGGAACCCAAAATCACTTCAGATCAACCTAAAAGTTGACCAACAGGCGCCAATCACAGAAAGACAGGTTTTATTTTGATTGCATGGAGGATCCAAAGTGCTTAAGGTAGTAAGATGCAGGTAAATAGGTGCACTTAGAGGGATAGAATCTTAGAAGAGAGAAAGTACCCCCAAACCATATTCCACCAAGGGTAAAGGGTGATCGGTGAATCAAATTATGTTAGATTCCAAAAATATAAGGTAGCAATTAGTAGTATGTATAAATAAGTAATTAAATGAGTAAAAATATAAAACTAAGGTCTGTAATATTTCTTAAAAATGCTCAATAGGCTCAACCAAGCTGATAATTTTCAGGATCCCAACCGTAAAAACATAAAAAACAGGCAGTGAAATATATATAAATATATATATATATATATATATATATATATATACACATATATATTGTAATATGGGGAAAGACCGCTTCTATTTTGCAAGACACGCAGGAATCTCTTGGTGAAGTTCTCCAAATTTTTGAGTCTTTAAATCCTGAGGAAAAATGCAGACTGGTTTGAAGCTGTTTAGGAGCTGCAGTTATACAAGCAGGAAAACAACACATGTTTGTAAGTGTTCGAGTATTTGATTTCAAGTGTGTATTTGTATTAAGTGTGTGACTTTAGATCACGTGACTTGAAATTCAGGGACTTTAGGAGGGAACTACAGCAAATCAGTTTCTGCACTGTATTGTATTTTTCTCTTTTCTTGTGTAATCCCTATTTAGTATGATTTCCATTATTGACAGCTCAGTCTGCAGCATCCCACATATGTGTGTAAAAGGGACACTTTAAACATCTGCCTATTTATCTAATGTATTTGCAATGTATGGTATGTCCTATTATCAGGCTGGCAATGTCATTACACCCATTCGCCTCTAGGTGGTGCCGGTGCCACTCATTTATATAGCTTGGGTGTGTCTAGCTCTGGGCATTGCAGTGTAGTAGAGTGTAGTGTATTGTAGAGAGGAGGAAAAACAAGTGTATGGAGGAGAGAAAAAAGCCTCATCCACTATGTAGCTGCAATTTCTTTCCTCCGGAACCTGATCAATCCTGGAGAGGACAAACTAAGAGTAGTTATAGCAGCCAAGCACCAGACAGTATGTCTATGTCTAAATATGAAGCGAGCCTAGTGAGGGTTAGGGCTGAAACCAGCCTATGGACTTCCCAAGCACAAGTGCCTGAGAGCAACTTTAGTAGTGCCGGGACACAAATGGATAATTGATGCGCAGAATTGTCCTTTTTCCCACTACAAAGCCTTCCAGGATATAGTGGAAACCTGAATACTTCAGGAGAGCATCCTGCAAATAATTTCGCAGAGAGTTTGCCTGCCACGGGGGGGAAACGCCCTTATTGGATAGCTCAAGATAAGTGGAAAACAGTATATTTAGTACCAGAGTACTATAGTTTGGACTATTACAGAAGTCTTGCCTGTAAAGTGTCAGCCTTAAAGAGGACTCCTCAACTGACAATTGCCTAAACCTGATTAAAGGAATATTACTGAACCTATTTCTGAGTCATCACTCATTCCATACAAATGAACTGTATCTGTACTGACTACCTGAGGACAATTGATTCAGTAAATGTTCAACTGCCTCCTCATTATTTCCACTACTACACTCAACATTTGCACCTTACAGTGCTGGCGTCATGTACACTGGGGCCCAGACACAAAAGCACCCTAAAACACCAAATACCATCAAGGGTACCTCAACCAACATTTGGCTGGTGTTCCCTGCAACCGAGAGTGCCCCGGAGGATTTCGTGCTGTCTTCCCCTTCACTGCACTCCAGCCCAGGGAGGCTCTGCTAACCGTGAGTACAATAACTACTATCCCCATCGGCCCACCGTAGCCTCATGTGTTTCCCCTGTGGCCTGGTTGTTGCAAGTCCAGTGCACATCTTGTCTAATGTATGCTGTCCTGGAACAACCGTTTGAAGGTGCAAAGTCCTCAAAGATAAAAAATACAAGGGGGGCAGAGCCTGGCCACTAGAGAAGATGGCAGTGTGAAGCCACAGCTCCTCTGTACCCGAGCACTATAGACCCGAAAAAAAAGCAAGTGACCGGACCCATCATGGTCAAATACAGGAGAGAGAGAAGTGCTGACTCTCTGGACACCTCTAGACTCCACAAAGGCCAACAAGATATGCAGAGATTCTTCAAAAAGGAAGGTGCGCACTCACAATGAGTTGGATCCAATATGGCCGCGGGATCAATGGCAAATGCAGCTGTAGACTCAGAGCTGGAGAACGTGCCGAAGATAGAAGAGGAAGAATAGGATAGCACCAACATCTCCAGGGCCTTCCTCACTAAATCTCTGGAGTAGGCACTAAACCGGTGATGGTGGAACTATCGGACATTAAGTCGGAGCTTATACAACTGAGCCACCGGGTGGAGAGCCTGGAGAATACAGCCACGGAGATTGTGGCACACTCCACAGCCCTGGCCGGCCTTGTGGCCACCCACACTGATGACATCAACAGGGCCTTAACTCTGATTGAAGACCAGGAGAACCGGAGCAGAAGACGGAAGATCTGTATCAAAGGTGTCCCGGAATCCTGGGCTACAGAGACCTTACACAGGGCGGCGATGGAAGTGTTCATCAACCTGGTGGGCCAGGAGATGGCTCAGTCAATTATAATTGAACGTATTCACTGGGCATTGAGACCAAAACCCGCAGAGATGTGTTGTGGCCTATTGTCCTACGTGGACACAGCGTGTATTCTGACTGCGGCCAGAGAAAGAAACCGAATCACAGGGGGCAGAACTAGCCATTTATCAGTACATAGCTCCGTCTACACTAGCCAAAAGACGCCTCCTGAGACCACTATTGGAGGCTCTTCGAGCAGCAAAGATTCCATATACCTGGCTCTATCCTTTAGGCCTCTCTATCCTTAAAGGGAGCAGATGTATCGTCATTCACACTCCAGAGGACCTAGAGAAAGCATGGCCAGCACTGGATTTGCCACCGAAAGAAGTTCCTTCCTGGCTACCGGTGGTCCTCACTAACCAACTGCTTGCTCTCCCTCGCCTTGACCCATGGAGCAAAGTTGCCAAGCACAAGTCTCCCAAACCTGCTAAGCCACAAGGCAAGATGGTGATGCAGCCGATTTGAAGCTTCTGCAGACCTAATACTGCTAAATGGGAGATCAGAGACGCTGTCCTGGGGGAACTTTAATGCTGGAGTCTTTTTCTCGAGTTTTGAGGTACCGGGGTATGGGGTGAGGGGGACCGCAAAAGACTGGTCAGGATGATCTGCCATTGGGATGAAGATTGGGCCCAATGAGGCCACGCGTACCACCGCCCCCTTCCCCCTCCGTCTTCCTCCTGCAATGCTTATACTCTGTGGAGAGGACTGTATAGGTGACCAATTATACGAGGATCGTTGTTTGCAGCATCATTTGCCTCTAGCTCAGGATTAGTGCACTTTTTATTTTTTCTTGTTTGCCCCATCTTTGCTTTTCTCCTACTTTCCTTCCATATCTTATATGCCTCCACCTTTGTTATTCAGACATAGAAGTATTATAAGCAACCTGTGAGCCTTGGAGGGCCATGCCCTCTTAGGCACTAACTGTTGAGTTGAGACTAGCTTGGTTGCGAAGAGGGTCATCCTCAACTGTCCCATAGTGGACATGACCACCTACGATCGTCCAAGCTGGTCGTTAACATCCGGGTCACAAATTAAATCTCATTTTTTTTTCTTTCACTTAATTCGGGTGGAGGTGTTTGGGTATAGGGCTAGGCCGTTGTTTAAAGTACTTTACCCCCGATTACAACTCTTCCCCCACCACTAATTAGATGTTTGCTTGTATTAGCATTGATTATTTGGGCTTAGAGCCTGTATGGAGTTCCTGGAGGATAATATTTGGTATTGTCTTGGACCGGCTCCAGTATATCTAGGAACTCCAGAATTCTGTATAGTCTGGTTAGTGTGTTACCTTATATTCTATCACCCTATTCCTACCCTTTTGTCTATCTTACCGCCCTCCCTCCCTAGGGACTGGGTTCTGTTGACCCTCTGGCCCATCCCAAAGCCCCACACCTGTACTGGCACATATCTTTGAAATTGACAGCTATGCGCTGGGAAAGCATCTCACCTAGGACACAGATGCCTAATATATTGCTCACTACTTTTAATGTGAAGGGACTGAATTCCCCTAATAAGAGGGGTCCGCTTGCACTTACCTTTCATAAACTTAAGTCCCGGATAATCTTCCTGCAGGAGACCCATTTCAAGCAAGGGAGACTCCCGAAGTTACCCTTAAACCCATTAAGACAATGGTTCCATAGCTGCCATCCTTCCTCCGCGTCCAAAGGTGTTGCCATTGGATTCCACCACACAGTAACTTTTGTGCTCCATCAGCAGCTGGCAGATGTGGAGGGCAGATTGCTACTTCTAAAACGGTGGAAATAGCTTCTAAGAAAATTACTTTCGCCAATCTGTATGCCCCCAAAGCTTCCACGGTGATTTGGCTTCTAAAAGCTCTGGACACCCTGAAAGTGTTTGCAGAAGGCCCAGTTGTGATAGGAATGGATCTTAATCTAGTACTCAACCCACCTACCGACTCCTCATCGGGCAAGTCCCATATCTCACAGAGCCATCTGAGTAAACTTCACAAGAAACTGCAAGAACTGAACCTCATTGATATTTGGCGACATCTCAATCCTACCACTAAAGATTACACGTTCTATTCTAACCCTCATATATCCTTTCAGCGACTTGATCATATTTTAATCTCCACTTCTTTACTACCGTTCTGCAGTATGTCCAAGATAGGATCTATTACGATTTCGGACCATGCCCCCTGTGTGGCATCTCTCACTCTGAACTCTGCCCCTCAGAAATTGGAATTTGAGACTAAATGAATCACTTCTACATAACCCCCGACACTGTAAGCACATTAAAAATTCTCTCTCTTCTTACTTCAATGTCTCCCTCAATGTCTCATCTGATTGTAAGTACCCGATTGTATGGGAGGCGCACAAGACGTTTCTGAGGGGGAACTTTATTGCACTAGGCACTAAAGAGAAGAGTGATCAACAAAAAGCTATTGATTCCATTTTAGCACAAATTGCAGCCATAGAAAGAATACACAAAAAATCCGCTAGCACTACGGCACATGCAGATTTGGCGAATCTTAGACTGGAGTTAAAGAAACTTCTATCACAGAGAGTGGCGAAACATTTGCTCTACTTCAACACAAAATATATCCCCATGGGAACAAGGGAACTAAGATGATGACCTCGCTGTTGAAAAAAGTTATCCTATATTTCCAAGATTACAGGAAAGGATGGTGCCATACATCTCGACACACCTTCAATTGCTAAATCCTTCCAAGAGTTTTACTCTGCCTATACAACCTTAGGGCTCATACACACGACCGTGTGCTGGCCGGGCCCGTGCTGTGGACTGCAAATTGCGGTCCGCAATGCATGGGTACCAACCATGGGGCAGCCGCATGCGGATCACGGATCCATTCACTTGAATGGGGTCCGCGATCTGCATCCGACGGTCCACACCGCAAAAAAAATAGCACTCCGTAGTGCTTCGGTTGGGTTCTGATCCGTGCTTCCGCATCGCATCTCCGGGTTTGCAGACCCATTCAAGGGAGTAGAGCAGGAAGAAACCCTTAACAGAATAGACCAAACTAGACTGTTCTTAAAATCCCTTAATCTGCCTTCTCTCTCATCAGAGATAGGAGCTCACCTGATTAGTCAAGTTACCCAGGAGGAGGTGCAAGCGGTAATCCACAGCTTTGCCACGGGGAAAAGTCCGGGTCCAGACGGTTTTCTATTGATTTACTACAAGAAGTTTCAGGAAGTTCTACTCCCCCATCTCACGGAGGTCTGCAATAGACTAATGAGAGGAGAGCCTTTCCCCAGGCAATCACAATAATCGTGTGTCATACTTACACCTAAGGAAGGAAAAGACCCGTTGTGCTGCAGCAGCTACAGACCCATCTCACTTCTGAATACTGACTTAAAAATATGGGCTAAAATATTGGGCATCAGATTGGGTTCTGTCCTGCCACTGCTCATAGGGTGCGAGCAATTGGCATTTATGAAAGGTAGAGAGGGCTAGGACAATGCCCATCGTATATTTCACTCCATCTATGAGGCACAACATAGGAAACTTCCCTTAGTGCTTTTGAGTAGTGTTGATCACTAGTGATGAGCGGCAGGGGCAGTATTCGAATTTGCGATATTTTGCGAATATTTGGGAGAATATTCGCCATATATTCGAAAATTCGCGAATTCGTAATCTCCAGTCATTATTTTCTTGATTGCAAAAATTCGCAAAGGTATCTTTTAAATACCAGTTTATGCAAATTTTTATGCAGATTTTATGCAAATTTTTATATGCGAATTTTTGCAGTCAAGAAAATACTGACAATATTTTCTTGATTGCGAAGATTTGCATATAAAAAATTCGCATAAACTGGTCATTGAAAAAAAAAAATATTCACTATTGCGAATATATTTTGCAATATTCTAAATATACGCGAATTCTCGAAGTGCCGATATTCGCGATTAAAATTCACAATTCGAAAATTCGTGATCAATAGTGTTGAGCGCGAATATTCGAATTGTGAATTTTTATCGCGAATATCGGCACTTCGAGAATTTGTGAATATTTAGAATATAGTGCTATATATTAGTTTTTTAGAATATTCGTAATTTTTTTTACATCTGAAGTCATGATTCCTCCCTGCTTAAGTTGCTTTTGGACCAATGACTGTTGACATTAAATTGGAAAAAACTACGAATATTCTAAAAAACAAATATATAGCACTATATTCAATAGTGCTATATATTCGTGTTTTAGAATATTCGCATTACGTGAATATTACATTGCCAATTTTTTGCAATCAATAGAATAATCTCAAATACGACTATATGACGAATATTCTACAACATATTCGAGAAATATCGCAAATTCGAATCTTGCCCCTGCCGCTCATCACTACTTTCTATAAGCTGGATATGGTAGAGGGAGAGATGCTGAGCTCTGTGATATATAGGCTATATGATTTGGTGTAGCATTTCTGAGTAAAAAGCTGAGTAATTTCTCACATGACTCCTAGGAGAGACAGTGAGACTCTTGATTACCCCTTCCACGCACAGTGATTGACAGCCTTCCGTGTGATCAGGATTTACTCAGCTTTTTACTCAAAAATCCTGCTCCAAATCATTTAACCTATATTTCACAGAGCTCAGCTTCTCTCTCTCAAATGCTGCTCTCAGATCGGGCAGCAGAATTCACCTCAAAGGTTCACTTTAATAAATTATAATAGTATAGCTGAGGCCAGGGCTGGAACGAGGTAGATTGGCGCCCTAGGCAGAGCAAGCAAAAGCCCCCCTAATCAATTTAAAGTGACCTTACTTACTAATAAATAGATTAAAACACATTTAAAAAAAGCAGTCAGGGGCAGATCCAATGACTTACAGGGGACGGATTTCAGTTGTTCACTTTTCTTTTCTTCTCCATTTGGTCCAGACCATCACTGGTAGACGTCTTTGGTCAGTTGTGCGCAGCCCCCTCTGCCACATAAGAAGACCAGTATTGCTATATGGCACATGGGGGACAACCAACTTTCTGTCTGAGTCCAATGCAGGGCTCTGTTTGGTTCTACACATTCTAATCTCCCTTCCTCTGGAGTAGTCTGGTAGAGTGGCTGCTTTCTGGGCAGTTGTAGGCTTAGAGACTAGGGTTTTCTGAATTTAGGCCTAGTTGTGCAAGAGGTCTCTCACACATATCTTTCCTTAAAGCTTCTTCAGACTAGACTCTCCATCTAGCCAGGAGGCAAACCCGGACCCACACTCTAACAACCTAACAAAGTTTGTAAAATAGTTACCCATATGTTGTTTATACGCTGCTATTAAGGACATGTACATAACAAATCACAATATTTAACTCAATAAACATTACTTTCACTTTATCACTAATTAACACTTTGCAGTAGTCCTTTTGGGGTACTGCACATGCAGACGGACTGGGTGTTTAATGGACTTGTATGGTGGTCTTCAAGTGGTGAAAATAACATTTGTTATTGTAGTGACTGGTATTCTTAAGTGACCATGGACATAACTACCAGGGTAGCACGCTTAGCAGCTGCTATGGAGCCCCTACAACTAGGGGGCCCATTTCTACTCAAAAGGTGCAATGGTGAAATGCATGTAAGGGCGCATAAAAATGGTAGTATCGGTTCCCCTGGTTATCTCTGCTATGTGAATAATCTTTGTGCTATCACATTACTGTATATTGCTGGTGTATAACTCAATGCCTAGATTAGTACAGATTCTTTGTGCCGTGAAATCACTGTGTTTATTATCTCTTTACAGTGAAATCACTGTTGCCTTTATCAATGTACAGTGGCATCACAGTGTTCTTTATACTTGTAGTGTGACAATGACACAGTGATGCCACTGTACATTGATAAAGGCAGTGATTTCACTGTGATAATGAACTAAACTGTGATAATCAAACTATGAACTGTGATAATGAACTGATAATGAAATGGGATAATAAACACAGTACAGAGAATCTGTACTAATCTAGCCATTGAGTTATACAAACAGCATTGTGTGTGCATTACCCAGTGTACTAGGGAAATTAATCATAAGCTTTTCTGAACTAGCTGCTGAAAGTGGTCATGGTTGATTGGGGTCCTGCTTCAGGTTTGCTATCGGCCCTATTATTATTTGTTACACCCTGTAAGTGATAAATATGAAATAAATGTATTTTATTCACTATTTATTACATCAATTATCTCACCAATCTGTTTTCTCATGTGCTTTATAATTACTAGTCTGTCCCTTTGAGACAATACACAGAAAGTGTATCTTTTAGTGACATAATTGGTCTCTTGGGAGCATTATACAAATAAAAACAGGTGCCTCAAAATCAAACTAAGAGTAGTTATAGCGGCCAAGCACCAGACAGTATGTCTATGTCTAAATATGAAGCCCGAGCCTAGTGAGGGTTAGGGCTGAAACCAGCCTATGGACTTCCCAAGCACAAGTGCCTGAGAGCAACTTTAGTAGTGCCGGGACACAAATGGATAATTGATGCGCCCAGAATTGTCCTTTTTCCCACTACAAAGCCTTCAGGATATAGTGGAAACCTGAATACTTCAGGAGAGCATCCTGCAAATAATTTCGCAGAGTTTGCCTGCCACGGGGAACGCCCTTATTGGATAGCTCAAGATAAGTGGAAAACAGTATATTTAGTACCAGAGTACTATAGTTTGGACTATTACAGAAGTCTTGCCTGTAAAGTGTCAGCCTTAAAGAGGACTCCTCAACTGACAATTGCCTAAACCTGATTAAGGGAATATTACTGAACCTATTTCTGAGTCATCACTCATTTCCATACAAATGAACTGTATCTGTACTGACTACCTGAGGACAATTGATTCAGTAAATGTTCAACTGCCTCCTCATTATTTCACTACTACACTCAACATTTGCACCTTACAGTGCTGGCGTCATGTACACTGGGGCCCAGACACAAAAGCACCCTAAAACACCAAATACCATCAAGGGTACCTCAAGCCAACATTTGGCTGGTGTTCCCTGCAACGAGAGTGCCCCGGAGGATTTGTGCTGTCTTCCCCTTCACTGCACTCCAGCCCAGGGAGGCTCTGCTAACCGTGAGTACAATAACTACTATCCCCATCGGCCCACCGTAGCCTCATGTGTTTCCCCTGTGGCCTGGTTGTTTGCAAGTCCAGTGCACATCTTGTCTAATGTATGCTGTCCTGGAACAACCGTTTGAAGGTGTACAAAGTCCTCAAAGATAAAAAATACAAGGGGCAGAGCCTGGCCACTAGGAAGATGGCAGTGTGAAGCCTCAGAACCTCTATGCCCGAGCACTATAGACCAGACCAGTGACCAGACCCATTATGGTCAAATACGAGAGAGAGAGAGGTGCTGACTCTCTGGATACCTCTACACCCCACAAAGGTCAACAGGATATGCAGAGATTCTTCAAAAACAAAGGTGCGCACTCACAAGGAGTTGGATCCAAGATGGACGTGATATCAACGGCCTCGGCAAATGAAGCTGAAGACTCGGAGCCTTCCTCACTAAAGCTCTGGAGCAGGCACTAAGACCAGTGATGGTGGAACTATCGGACATTAAGTCGGAGCTTATACAACTGGGCCACCGGGTGAAGAGCCTGGAGAATACGGCCACGGAGTTTGTGGCGCACTCCACATCCCTGGCCATGATGCGACCCACACTGATAAAATCAACAGGGCCTTAACTCTGATTGAAGACCAGGAGAACGGGAGCAGAAGACGGAACATCCATATCAAAGGTCTTACACAAGGTGGCTAAGGAAGTGTTCGCCGACCTGGTGGGTCAGGAGATGGCTCAGTCAATTATAATTGAACGTATTCATCGGGCATTGAGATCATTGCCAAAACCCTCAGAGAGGCCGGGGATGTGGTTTGTGGCCTATTGTCATATGTGGACACAGCGCGTATTCTGACTGCGGCCAGTGAAAGAAACCGAATCACATACGAGGGGGCAGAACTGATAATTTATCAGGACATAGCTCCGTCACCACTAGCCAAAAGACGCCTCCTGAGACCACTATTGGAGGCTCTTCGATCCGCAAAGATTCCATATACCTGGCTCTATCCTTTCAGCCTCTCCATCCTTAAAGGGAGCAGACGCATCATCATTCACACTCCAGAGGACCTAGAGAAAGCATGGATAGAAGTTCCTTCCTGGCTGCTGGAGGTCCTCACTAGCCAAATGCCCTCTCTCCCTTGCCTGGACCCATGGAGCAAAGTTGCCAAGCACAAGCCTGCCAAGCCACAAGGGAAGATGGCGATGCAGCCGACTTGAAGCTTCTGCAGGCCTAATACTGCTGAGTGGGAGATCAGGGACGCTGTCCTGGGGGAACTTTGATGCCGGAGTCTTTTTCTCGAGTTTTAAGGTACCGGGGCATGGGGTGAGGGGACTGCAAAAGATTGGTCAGGATGATCTGCCGTTGAGATGAAGATTGGGCCCAGTGGGGCCACGCGTCTTCCCCCTGCCCCCGGTCTTCCTCCTGCAATGCTTATACCCTGTGGAGAGGACTGTACAGGTGACTGAGCCTTGGAGCCCGATTATACGAGGATCGTTGTCTGCAGAATCATTTGCCTCCAGCTCAGGATTAATGCACTTTTTATTTTTTCTTGTTTGCGCTATCTTTCCTTTTCTCCTACTTTCCTTCCATATCTTATATGCTTCCATCTTTGTTATTCAGACATAGAAGGATTATAAGTTACCTGTGAGCCTTGGAGGGCCATGCCCTCTTAGGCACTAACTGTTGAGTTGATACTAGCTTGGTCACGAAAAGAGTCATCCTCAACTGTCCCATAGTGGACATGACTACCTAAGATTGTCCAGGCTGGTCGTTAACATCCTGGCCACAAGGTAAATCTCTGTTTTTTCCTTTCACTTAGTTCGGGTGGAGGTGTTTGGGTATGAGGCTAGGCCGTTGTTTAAAGTACTTTACCTCCGATTACAACTCTCCCCCCACATTAATTAGACATTTGCTTGTATTAGCATTGATCATTTCAGGTCTTTGGGCTTAAAGCCTGGAGTTCCTGGAGGCCGAGATCTGATATTGTCTTGGACCGGCCCCAGCATATCTAGGAACTCCAGATTTCTGTATAGCCTGGTTAGAGTGTTACCTTATATCCTCCCACCCTATTCCTACACTTTTGTCTATCTAACCTACCTCCCTCCCGAGGGACTGGGTTCTGCTGACCCTCTGGCCCATCCCTAAGCCCCGCACCTGTACTGGCACATATCTTTGAAATTGACAGCTACGCGCTGGGAGAGCATCTCACCTAGGACACAGATGCCTGATATATTGCTTTCTACTTTTAATGTGAAGGGACTGAATTCCCCTAATAAGAGGGGTCAACTTGCCCCAAATAAGTCCCAAATAATCTTCCTGCAGGAAACCCATTTCAAGCAAGAGAGAATCCTGAAGATACTCTTACACCCATTTAGACAATGGTTTCATAGCGGCCATCCTTCCTCCGCATCCAAAGGTGTTGCCATTGGATTCCACCACACAGTACCTTTTGTACTCCATCAGCAGCTGGCAGATGTGGAGGGCAGATTGCTACTTCTAAAGCGGTGGAAATAGCTTCTAAGAAAATTACTTTCGCCAATCTGTATGCCCCCAAAGCTTCCACGGTGATTTGGCTTCTAAAAGCTCTGGACACCCTGAAAGTGTTTGCAGAAGGCCCAGTTGTGATAGGAATGGATCTTAATCTAGTACTCAACCCACCTACCGACTCCTCATCGGGCAAGTCCCATATCTCACAGAGCCATCTGAGTAAACTTCACAAGAAACTGCAAGAACTGAACCTCATTGATATTTGGCGACATCTCAATCCTACCACTAAAGATTACACGTTCTATTCTAACCCTCATATATCCTTTCAGCGACTTGATCATATTTTTAATCTCCACTTCTTTACTACCGTTCTGCAGTATGTCCAAGATAGGATCTATTACGATTTCGGACCATGCCCCCTGTGTGGCATCTCTCACTCTGAACTCTGCCCCTCAGAAATTGGAATTTGAGACTAAATGAATCACTTCTACATAACCCCGACACTGTAAGCACATTAAAAATTCTCTCTTCTTACTTCAATGTCTCCTCAATGTCTCATCTGATTGTAAGTACCCGATTGTATGGGAGGCGCACAAGACGTTTCTGAGGGGAACTTTATTGCACTAGGCACTAAAGAGAAGAGTGATCAACAAAAGCTATTGATTCCATTTTAGCACAAATTGCAGCCATAGAAAGAATACACAAAAAATCCGCTAGCACTACGGCACATGCAGATTTGGCGAATCTTAGACTGGAGTTAAAGAAACTTCTATCACAGAGAGTGGCGAAACATTTGCTCTACTTCAACACAAAATATATCCCCATGGGAACAAGGGAACTAAGATGATGACCTCGCTGTTGAAAAAAGTTATCCTATATTTCCAAGATTACAGGAAAGGATGGTGCCATACATCTCGACACACCTTCAATTGCTAAATCCTTCCAAGAGTTTTACTCTGCCCTATACAACCTTAGGGCTCATACACACGACCGTGTGCTGGCCGGGCCCGTGCTGTGGACTGCAAATTGCGGTCCGCAATGCATGGGTACCAACCATGGGGCAGCCGCATGCGGATCACGGATCCATTCACTTGAATGGGGTCCGCGATCTGCATCCGACGGTCCACACCGCAAAAAAAATAGCACTCCGTAGTGCTTCGGTTGGGTTCTGATCCGTGCTTCCGCATCGCATCTCCGGGTTTGCAGACCCATTCAAGGGAGTAGAGCAGGAAGAAACCCTTAACAGAATAGACCAAACTAGACTGTTCTTAAAATCCCTTAATCTGCCTTCTCTCTCATCAGAGATAGGAGCTCACCTGATTAGTCAAGTTACCCAGGAGGAGGTGCAAGCGGTAATCCACAGCTTTGCCACGGGAAAAGTCCGGGTCCAGACGGTTTTCTATTGATTTACTACAAGAAGTTTCAGGAAGTTCTACTCCCCATCTCACGGAGGTCTGCAATAGACTAATGAGAGGAGAGCCTTTCCCAGGCAATCACAATAATCGTGTGTCATACTTACACCTAAGGAAGGAAAAGACCCATAGTGCTGCAGCAGCTACAGACCCATCTCACTTCTGAATACTGACTTAAAAATATGGGCTAAAATATTGGGCATCAGATTGGGTTCTGTCCTGCCACTGCTCATAGGGTGCGAGCAATTGGCATTTATGAAAGGTAGAGAGGGCTAGGACAATGCCCATCGTATATTTCACTCCATCTATGAGGCACAACATAGGAAACTTCCCTTAGTGCTTTTGAGTAGTGTTGATCACTAGTGATGAGCGGCAGGGGCAGTATTCGAATTTGCGATATTTTGCGAATATTTGGGAGAATATTCGCCATATATTCGAAAATTCGCGAATCGTAATCTCCAGTCATTATTTTCTTGATTGCAAAATTCGCAAAGGTATCTTTTAAATACCAGTTTATGCAAATTTTTATGCAGATTTTATGCAAATTTTTATATGCAATTTTGCAGTCAAGAAAATACTGACAATATTTTCTTGATTGCGAAGATTTGCATATAAAAATTCGCATAAACTGGTCATTGAAAAAAATATTCACTATTGCGAATATATTTTGCAATATTCTAAATATACGCGAATTCTCGAAGTGCCGATATTCGCGATTAAAATTCACAATTCGAAAATTCGTGATCAATAGTGTTGAGCGAATATTCGAATTGTGAATTTTATCGCGAATATCGGCACTTCGAGAATTTGTGAATATTTAGAATATAGTGCTATATATTAGTTTTTAGAATATTCGTAATTTTTTACATCTGAAGTCATGATTCCTCCCTGCTTAAGTTGCTTTTGGACCAATGACTGTTGACATTAAATTGGAAAAACTACGAATATTCTAAAAACAAATATATAGCACTATATTCAATAGTGCTATATATTCGTGTTTTAGAATATTCGCATTACGTGAATATTACATTGCCAATTTTTTGCAATCAATAGAATAATCTCAAATACGACTATATGACGAATATTCTACAACATATTCGAGAAATATCGCAAATTCGAATCTTGCCCCTGCCGCTCATCACTGCTTTCTATAAGCTGGATATGGTAGAGGGAGAGATGCTGAGCTCTGTGATATATAGGCTATATGATTTGGTGTAGCATTTCTGAGTAAAATGCTGAGTATTTTCTCACATGACTCCTAGGAGAGACAGTGAGAGTCTTGATTACCCCTCCCACGCAAAGTGATTGACAGCCTTTCGTGTGATCAGGATTTACTCAGCTTTTTACTCAAAAATCCTGCTCCAAATCATTTAACCTATATTTCACAGAGCTCAGCTTCTCTCTCTCAAATGCTGCTCTCAGATCGGGCAGCAGAATTCACCTCAAAGGTTCATTTTAATAAATTATAATAGTATAGCTGAGGCCAGGGCTGGAACGAGATAGATTGGCGCCCTAGGCAGAGCAAGCAAAAGCCCCCCTAATCAATTTAAAGTGACCGTACTTACTAATAAATAGATTAAAACACATTTAAAAGAAGCAGTCAGGGGCAGATCCAATGACTTACAGGGGACAGATTTCAGTTGTTCACTTTTCTTTTCTTCTCCATTTGGTCCAGACCATCACTGGTAGACGTCTTTGCTCAGTTGTGCGCAGCCCCCTCTGCGACATAAGAAGACCAGTATTGCTATATGGCAAATGGGGGACAACCAACTTTCTGTCTGAGTCCAATGCAGGGCTCTGTTTGGTCCTACACATTCTAATCTCCCTTCCTCTGGAGTAGTCTGGTAGAGTGGCTGCTTTCTGGGCAGTTGTAGGCTTAGAGACTAGGGTTCTCCGAATTTAGACCTGGTTGTGCAAGAGGTCTCTCACACATGTCTTTCCTTCAAGCTTCTTCAGACTAGACTCTCGATCTAGCCAGGGGGCAGACCCGGACCACCACCCTAACAACCTAACAAAGTTTGTAAAATAGTTACCCATATGTTGTTTATACGCTGCTATTAAGGTCATGTACATAACAAATCACAATATTTAACTCAATAAACATTACTTTCAATTTATCACTAATTAGCACTTTGCAGTAGTCCTTTTGGGGTACTGCACATGCAGACGGACTGGGTGTTTAATGGACTTGTATGGTGGTCTTCAAGTGGTGAAAATAACATTTGTTATTGTAGTGACTGGTGTTCTTAAGTGACCATGGACATAACTACTAGGGGAGCACGCTTAGCAGCTGCTATGGAGCCCCTACAACTAGGGGGCCCATTTCTACTCAAAAGGTACAATGGTGAAATGCATGTAAGGGGGCATAAAAATGGTAGTATCGATTCCCCTGGTTATCTCTGCTATGTGAATAATCTTTGTGCTATCACATTACTGTATATTGCTGGTGTATAACTCAATGGCTAGATTAGTACAGATTCTTTGTGCCGTGAAATCACTGTGTTTATTATCTCTTTACAGTGAAATCACTGTTGCCTTTATCAATGTACAGTGGCATCACAGTGTTCTTTATACTTGTAGTGTGACAATGACACAGTGATGCCACTGTACATTGATAAAGGCAGTGATTTCACTGTGATAATGAACTAAACTGTGATAATCAAACTATGAACTGTGATAATGAACTGATAATGAAATGAGATAATAAACACAGTACAGAGAATCTGTACTAATCTAGCCATTGAGTTATACAAACAGCATTGTGTGTGCATTACCCAGTGTACTAGGGAAATTAATCATAAGCTTTTCTGAACTAGCTGCTGAAAGTGGTCATGGTTGATTGGGGTCCCGTTCCAGGTTTTGCTATCGGCCCTATTATTATTTGTTACACCCCTGTAAGTGATAAATATGAAATAAATGTATTTTATTCACTATTTATTACATCAATTATCTCACCAATCTGTTTTCTCATGTGCTTTATAATTACTAGTCTGTCCCTTTGAGACAATACACAGAAAGTGTATCTTTTAGTGACATAATTGGTCTCTTGGGAGCATTATACAAATAAAAACAGGTGCCTCAAAATACTTCATCAAGTCAAGGGTTTAATTATCTAGTTGAATGGCCTCCATGTAATACATAGACAGCTTGAGTCAGTGTTAAAGGGAATATGCCACCAGTGACCTCCCTATTCAACTTTCTGAATAGACACATATTAGTCGTTCAACTGATTAAAGAGCTTTTTTCTGTTGTTAATCTGACGCTCTGTTCCCGAGTTATGATACTTTGCCACTGCCTGGCCCTTTTAATCAGAGCAGCCATGGAGGGGCTGGCTGCAGAAATGAGTGGAGCTCGGGTGCAACAAAAGCAGTGGTAATGCCCTCATTGCACTGAAGGCCTAATTTGCATATTAAGAAAAGTATTATAATTTGAGAATAGAGGCTTGGATTAACAAATCAAAAAGTACTTTACTCAGGTGAACTACAGCTATTTGTCTATGCTCTAGAAGGTCGTTGATGACAAATTCCCTTAAATTCAATGCATATTCAATTGGCTTTATGGTGGATCCTTGTAACTGCAGTAACCCGAACACACTAGAATGGCACAAGCAAACATGGAACTTCAGGAACCCTGACACACTTGGTAGGAACAAGCAGACACAAAGCAAGTAGGGTTGAGCGAACCCGAACTGTATAGTTCGGGTTCGTACCGAATTTTGGGGTGTTCGGAACACAGACCCGAACCTGAACATTTTCAAAAAAGTTTGGGTCCGTTGTTCGGCGATTTCTTCCCACTTTCTGAAAGGCTGAAAAGCAGCCAATCCGCAAGCGTTTTACTTCTTGCCCTAGGAAGCCATCACAGCCATGCCTACTAATGGCATGGCTGTAATTGGCTGAGTGCAGCATGTGACTCAGCCTCTTTATAAGCTGGAGTCACGTAGTGCCGCACGTCAGTCTGCTCAATTGAGATTAGAGCAAGGTTGCTGCTGGTGCGATCAGGGACAGAATAGGGCAGAAATCTGAAGAACCTGTGCAACTTTAATCCTCAAGATACAGCACATAGAGAGTATCTGTACCCAGCCACTGCCAGCGAGATTTTGTAATCCATCTGTTACTGAGGTGGGGGTTGGCGGCCATTTTAGGCACTGCAGTGTACTGTATATGTGCCAGCCAGCCAGGGACATCAGCCTAATCCTATTTTGTAGCTCAGTGATGGAAAAAAAACTTTTTTTTTCTGGCTGCACAAGTCCCCTACATTGCCTTTTGTATGTTTAAGGGATGACATAGTCCATTTGTCTAGCCTGGGATCTGTGGTGCCACAGAGCACTTGTTTGTGCATACAATGCACTAAACCGTATATTCCATTTCAGCTATCAAATAGTGCATCAGTGTATTTTAATTAAAAACAAGTGGTCATCCTGATCCACCAAGCCTATTTTACACCGCCAAAATATATAGTTGACATTTCTGCGGTAAAATAGAGAATCCGTGTAATTTGGGTGGACAAAAACGTATTGCTTGTCCACAAAACAGTTCTGCATACACCGTCCAACGAAATAGTGCTTCTTTGTATTTTATAGAAAAAAAAACATTATTCAAGGTCCACCAAACAGTCTGAAATACCCATTACAACCACCTATTTTACATTGCTGCTGTGAAATACAGCATAAGTGTATTTTTTTTTGGCAAGAGAGTGGTAATCCTGATCCACAGAGCATCTTGAAATACACCGCTTAAATTCCAATTTCACATTACAGCTGAGAAATAGTGCATTATTCTTTTTTGTGTGAAAAAAGCAATATTCTTGCTTCACAAAGCAGTTGTACATACACAGTATAAATACCTACATTTCATTTACAGCAGTGAAAAACTGCATTTGTGAATTTTGGTGACAAAAGCTTGACATAGTCCATTTGTCTAGCCTGGGCTCTGTGGTGCCACCAAGCACTTTTGTATACTATGCACTAATATGTATATTCTATTTCATCTACCAAATACTGCATCAGTGTATTTTAGTTAAAAAAAAGTGGTCATCCTGATCCACCAAGCCTATTTTACACCGCCAAAATATATATTTGACATTTCTGCAGTGAAATTGAGAATCCGTGTAATTTTGGGGAAAAAAACGTATTCCTTGGCCACAATACAGTTCTCCATACAGCGTCCAACAACATATTTTATATTTATGCATGGAAATAGTGTGTCATTGTTTTTTTATAGAAAATAAACATTATTCAAGGTCCACCAAACAGTCTGAAATACATATTACAACCACTTATTTTACATTGCTGCTGTGAAATACAGCATAAGTGTATTTTTTGACAAAAGAGTGGTAATCCTGATCCACAGAGCATCTTGAAATACACCGCTTAAATACAGATTTTACATTACAGCTGAGAAATAGTGCATTATGCTGTGGAGCGGGCTGCTTCTTCTTCCTGTGGCTGCGTCGCCATGTTGGTCTCAGGCGGCACCTTGTTCGCTCTCCCTACGTTCTTCTTTGCTCTACTCCCCATACTAATCAAGTACCGATCCATCAACCGGGCTCTCCACTTCTGGCAAGATGTTCCTGGCTGCACAGACAAAGTCGTCAGTCAGTCTGCGAGGAGTTTAGAGGATCGTGGATTTGTTGAGTAAAAATCACTTCAACAGAATCAAGTATGAAGGCAAGCAGCCATGATAGATAAATCAGCTTGTAGCAATTTCTAATACTTAAAAGCGAAGAATATCGCAAAGGATCACATATGGCCAGATATCGGTCATAGGCCATTACAGTTAGGAGAAAAGACTGAACTATTCCTATGTAACTGTACATGTAAAACTGACAAATACAACCCACTATAAAAATCTGGCACTTTTCCCACCATATAACAAACGGCAACTGTGGAACGATGACAGATGAAAAGAGAATGTCACTGAAGGCAAGATTTTGAAGAAAAATGTACATGGGGTGTCTGAGACTTTTAGTAATCAACACTGTTAGGATGACTACAAGGTTCCCTATTAATATAGTAGCATAAATAAATAGTAAGACCACAAACAGTGAGATGTTGAAGCTTTTAAGGTTTTGAAAACCATGGAGGAACACTCTAGTGACAGTGGTATGGTTATCCTCGCACATCATCTGTGGACTTCAATATTCCAGCCCCTGTGGAATGATAAAATTAGATTTTAAAGTCACTGTATGAAATTAATTTTCCCACAAAGAAACAGAGAGCAACCTAACCAATACCTGAATTCAAAGCCTTATTACCATAGTGGATTATTTAGAAATTGTTCAGGGTTTTGCGTAAACCTTGCTCTAATGCCACAAGAAAAATTGATAAGATACTTGGAAGCATTTTATATGCAAAAGGCAATGTTGACTCATGGCACAGACACACATAACTTTATTTTTAAAAAATCCAAAGATCGCTATCCGTGAGTTACGTTTTCAGCCCTATATTGAAGATGTTATAGAACCTCAGGGAGTGTGCTTAGAGAACAAATTAAAACCAGAATGATTCCAAAAATGTTTGATGGCCCAGTCTTCTTCCTTTTTGCATTGATCAGTAAAAGAGAAGCAATCGGTATGGACACATAAGGGATTTAATGATTGGTAGATGTTTGGACCAGTTTCAGTTTCTGGTTTATCATGGCTGTCCTCAGTGCCCAACAATATAATGTTTGCACTTTTTGTGTAATAAATCAAGAATAGTTTTTTTTGCATACACACTAATAGAAGTCAGAGAGGTGGTGTAAACAACCATTTGTCACACCTTGTCACACATTTGAATACTTTTTTCACGTTTTCAGCCAGCCATGAGTACTCTACTAATTAATTATAAAAGGGTAATAATTATAAAATGTATGTTTCTAAAAGTAGGTTATATATTTGCAACAAATACATTTCTGGCACATGAACACTAAAATATCTTCCTGTCATTCCTATTCTTTTCCCTTTTCTTCTTTGGGTCCAATATAACTGAAAATACCGCATATGGATTCAGGCTATAAAATCACAACCTTTTATTGTATATTGAATTTTATGGCCCCTCCCCTTTGTAAATGAAAATTCAACATCCAGACATAATTACTGTCACTGAAAGAAAAGAAAATGAAATAACTCAGATGCTTGGCTTTATAATACAATCAATAGTAATAGTAATTATTTTAGTTTGCAATTTATAATATTAATCTTGCTTCCTCTTTATCTTCAATTTCCAAACCTCGAGTCACGATTATATTTTACTCTGCTACTGTGCTGGTTACTTTGCTTAGTGTTAACTTTTACTACAAGTGTGCTTTTATATGCTTACAACACATTGTTAATAATGTTTGTTTCTATCTATGGATGGAAAATATGTTTTACAGACCCATGGGATTAATTTTAAGGAAACAATAAGGATACTTTTACATATAACTCTAATTAACAGTTTACATATAGGCAAAGACCTTGAACAACAGATACATTACAAGTACTGTAAGTGAAACATTCATGCAAATCTCATTAAAAATAGATCAATAAGTAAATAATTAAAAATTATCAACAACTAAATCATTAAAATAACTTTTTAGAAACATTGCCATAAAATGTCAAATATGTATACATGAAAAATAAAGGAACCTAATATTTACTCTTCAACTTTGAAATTGCCACACTAAGAAGGTAAAAAAAGTAATTAACCTCTTCAGTACCAAACCATTTTTCCCCTTAAGGACCAGGCCACATTTTGGAAATCTGACATGTGTCACTTTACGAGGTAATAACTTTGGAACACTTTTACTTATCCAAGCCATTCTGAAATTGTTTTCTTGTTGAAGTTCCTGATAGTGGTAAATTTGAGTCTATATAAATCACTTTTATTTAAAAAAAATCCTGAAAATTTTGAAAAATTAGCAATTTGAATTTCTCTGCTATTAAGGCAGATACCTCACAAAATAGTTATTACTTTACATTCCCAATACGTCTACTTTATGTTGACATAATTTTGTAAATGTCATTTTGTTTTTTAGGACATTAGAAGGATTAGAATTGTAGAAGCAATTCTTAAAATTTTTAAGAAAATTTCCACATCCCACTTCAGTTCAGTTATGAAGTCACTTTGCTGGCTTACATTGTTGAAACCACCCATAAATGACACCATTTTAGAAACTACTCCCTTCAAGCTATTAAAAAAGAATTTTACAATCTTTGTTAACCCTTTAGGTGTTCTACAAGAATTAAAGGAATGATGGTGATGAAATTTTACTTTTTTGGAAGATTATCCATTTTATTTCCTGTAACACAACAAAGGTTAACGGCTAAAGAAAACTCCATATCTATTACCCTGATTCTGCAGTTTACATAAACACCCCATATGTGGTCGTAAACTGCTGTACGGGCACACAGCAGGGTGCAGAAGGAAAGGAGCACCATATGGATTTTGGAGGGCAGACTTTGCTAGACTGATTTTTAGACACCATGTCCCATTTGAAGCCCCCTTGATGCACCCTACAATAGAAACTTCCAAAAAGTGACCCCATTTTGGAACCCATAGGAAATGGGATCAGTTTTATTGGTACCATTTTGGGGCACATATGATTTTTGAAGGCTCAATATTACGCTTTTAGTGAGGCAAGGTAACCAAAAAATGGCTGTTCTGGCACAGTTTATTTTTTATTTTTTGCAGTGTTCACCTGACAGGTTAGAAAACCCCTGTTTTAGGAATGCCCATCATTTAGTATTTTGTCTGATGTTTGGGTAGTTGGCCCTATTTTGCCCTTTAAATGTGCACTGGCCACCCCCCTCTACCTGTGACACAGTTGGCAAACACAATGGGCATTGCCTGTGATACATTTAACCAACCACAATGGGTATTGACTGGAGATGCAATTAGCAAACACAATGGGCCATTGTAAATGGACGAATGCCCAGCGGGGCTTGGTCATTGACTGCATGGGACTATGTCTGGACCCCTTTATCCAATTATCTCCAGGATAGAGAGGCAGGATTTTACTGTTCATGTTGGAGTGTGTTATATCTTACTGTATATTGATTGGTCGCTGTATTTTGTGGGCCTGTCCTCCATCAGATCCCTGTGGGAATAACTCTTGCTGGGGGACTTGCATAAAAGACCGGGCTGTGGCCATCAATAAAGAGTTCATTTTACCCCTTTGGCTCAACCGTGTGGCAGGAGACAACCCCAGACTATTGAGAGGGAGCCTGGCGCTGCAGCCGTATAATTTCACTGTGCAGTACAGACCAGGGAAACAGAATGCCAACGCAGATGGGTTGTCTCGCCAAACAGAACTGGACCCATTACTAACTGGTTCTCGGGCATCACCAAGCCAACCTGTTGGGGTCTAGTTGCGGGCTATGCCGCCCCTTGAACCTAAGGGGGAGCTAGGTGACAGATAAGTGTAAGATATCCGTAACACCTTATATGTCTCTAATATATTTTTTTTAATTGTATTTCGGTTTTACACAATAAAAGCATTTTTGAAAAAAAAATCATGCTTTTGTATCTCTATTTTCTGAAAGCCATATTTTTTTTATTTTCTGGACGATTGTCTTAGGTAGGATTTATTTTTTTGCAGGATGAGATGACTGTTTGATTAGTACCATTTTGGAGCACATATATCTTTTTGATTCCTTGGTATTTTTGTGATGTAAGGTGATAGAAAATGGCTTTTTCTTTTAGCACAGTTGTTATTTATTTTTTCTGGCGTTTCCCAGGCAGGTTGGATCATGTGATATTTTTATAGAGCAGGTTGTTACGGACACGGTGATACCTAATATGTATCTAATTTATCTATTTTTTTATTGTATTTCGGTTTTACACAATAAAAGCATTTTTGAAAAAATCATGTTTTTCTGTCTCCATTTTCTGAAAGGCATATATTTTTTATTTTTGGGCGATTGTCTTATGGCTCCATTTTTTGTGGCTTGAGGTGATAATTTGATTGGTACTAATTTTGGGTACATATGACTTTTCTGATCAATTTTTATACCATTTTTGGGAAGTGAAGTGGGCAAAATTGCAATTCCATCATAATTTTATTTAATTTTTTTATTTTGCCTTTCATCCTTTTATAGATCAGGTCACGGTGATACCAAACATGTTTAATGTTTTTGATTTTTAAAATTTGTAACCAATTATATGTGTGGATATAGGAAAAATATTTTTTTGACTTTTTTTTAACACTTTTGGACTCAGACCCACTTGGTTCTTGAAGATTCAGTGGGTCTGATGCTCTACAAAACACTGCAGTACGCTGTCAGGCTCCTGCCATTTTAAAAGGTTTTGATTCCCACAGTCACAGACTGTGGGGATCAGAACCTTTAAGCTGGCATTAGGATCATGTGATTGGCTAGTCTGTACAGACTTGCCAATCAGAGCGATCACAGGCCTAGAGGGGTCTGGTTACTGTACACCATAATCTCAGGAGTGGGACCAGTGTGACATTCCCTTGTGAAGGCTTCTTCAAGACATTGGTCTCCAGATCAATCTATGGCTGTTATTGCATCTGAAACAAAAGCAGTACTCACAGCAGAAGAGGATAGACCTCCATTTCAACCTCCATTGCATGGTGGCATGAGGTCCGTGGAACACCTATAGTTGGACGCCTGATGGTTTGTGTAGACACTCTTTGTTGCCCAGTATTTTATGCCATGCTGTGGTATTTAGTTCTGCTGGGGCAGCATTTTGTTTTGCATTACAGTACTGCTCGCCCCGACTACTTATGCTGTCTCTGCCTACTTCTGTTGAGCTGCCTTCTGTAAATTTGGACCTACCTACAACATGAGGCCACTTTTAGTTTTTTTTTTCCAGGGCCCCTTTATGTTTCCAGTTCACCCCTGCCGTCTAGTCTCCTAGGACTCCTCATTTTTAGGAAAACCTATCTGTGTTTGTTTATTTTTTATTTATTTTTTTCCCTTCAACATCATTCCTCCCCAAGCTCTGGAACGCAACAACAATAGTAAGTGATGTTTGAGTGACATACAGTACATAGCTATGGGTAAATGCACATTTAACGGTGTTATCATACAGAGTGTTTAACCTCTTAAGGACACGGCCATATTTCACCTTAAGGACCAGGCCAATTTTTGCAAATCTGACCAGTGTCACTTTATGTGGTGATAACTTTAAACCGCTTTTACTTATCCAGGCCATTCTGAGATTGTTTTTTTCGTCACATATTGTACTTCATAACACTGGTAAAATGGAGTAAAAAAAAAATCATTTTTACTTATAAAAAAAAGCAAATTTACCAAAATTTGGGAAAAATTGCAAATTTCCAAGTTTCAATTTCTGTACTTCTATAATACATAGTAATACCTCCAAAAAAGTTATTAATTTACATTCCCCATATGTCTACTTCATGTTTGGATCATTTGGGGAATGCCATTTTATTTTTTGGGGACGTTACAAGGTTTAGAAGTTTAGAAGCAAATCTTAAAAATTTTCAGAAATTTACAAAAACCCACTTTTTAGGGACCAGTTCAGGTCTGAAGTCACTTTGTGAGGCTTACATAATAGAAACCACCCACAAATGACCCCATTCTAGAAACTACACCCCTCAAGACATTCAAAACTGATTTTACAAACATCATTAACCCTTTAGGTGTTCCACAAGAGTTGATGGCAAATGGAGATGAAATTTCAGAATTAGATTTTTTTTGTCAATTTTTTTTCCAATTTTAATCCATTTTTCCACTAACAAAGCAAAGGTTAACACCCAAAAAATCTCTTTATTTATTGCCCTGACTCTGCGGTTTACAAAAACACCCGATATGTGGTCGTACACCACTGTACGGCCACACGGCAGGGCATAAAGGGAAAGGAGCACCGTGTGGTTTTTGAAAGGCAGATTTTGCTGTACTGGTTTTTTGACACCATGTCCCATTTGAAGCCACTCTGATGCAACCCTTCAGTAGAAACTCCCAAAAGTGACCCCATCTAAGAAACTACACCCCTCTGGGTATTCAAAACTGATTTTACAAGCTTTATTAACCCTTTAGGCATTCCATAAGATTTAATGGAAAATGGAGATAAAATTTCAGAATTTCACTTTTTGGAAGATTTCCCATTTTAATAATTTTTTTCCAGTAACAAAGCAAGGGTTAACAGCCAAACAAAACTCAATATTTATTGCCTTGATTCTGTAGTTTACAGAAACACCCCATATGTGGTCATAAACTACTGTATGGCCAAACGACAGGGCGCAGAAGGAAGGGAATGCCATATGGGTTTTGAAGGCGTATTTTGCTGGACTGTTTTTTTGACACCATGTCCCATTTGAAGCCCCCCTGATGCACCCCTAGAGTAGAAACTCCAAAAAAGTGACCCCATTTTGGAAACTATGGGATATGGTGGCAGTTTTATTGGTACTATTTTAGGGTACATATGATTTTTGGTTGCTCTATATTACACTTTTTGTGAAGCAAAAAATTGAAATTCTGAAATGTCATCTCCATTTGTCATTAACTCTTGTGGAACACTTAAAGGGTTAACAAAGTTTGTAAAATCAGTTTTGAATACCTTGATGGGTGTAGTTTCCTAAATGGGGTCACTTTTTGGAGTTTCTACTCTAGGGGTGCATCAGGGGGGCTTCAAATAGGACATGGTGTCAAAACACCAGTCCAACAAAATCTGCCTTCCAAAAACCATATGGCGCTCCATTCTTTCTGTGCCCTGCCGTGTGACCATACAGTAGTTTACGACCACATATTGGGTGTTTTTGTAAACTAAAGAACCGGGGCAATAAATATTGAGTTTCGTTTTGGCTGTTTACCCTTGCTTTGTTACGGGAAAAAATTGATAAAAATGAAACATTTGCCCTGTTTTGGCACCGTTTTTTTTTTTATTATTTACAACGTTCATCTGACAGATTAGATCATGTTCTATTTTTATAGAGCAGGTTGTTACTTTTTTTTAGTTATTTAGGTTTTACACAATAATATCATTTTTGAAACAAAAAAAATGTTTTAGTGTCTCTATAATCTGAGAGCCACAGTTTTTCAGCTTTTGGGCAATTGTCTCAGGTTGGGTATCATTTTTGTGGGATGAGATGATGGTTAGATTGGCAGTATTTCGGAGGGCATACGCCTTTTTGATCGCTTGCTATTACACTTTTGTGATGTAAGGTGACAAAAAATAGCTTTTTTTAAACCGTTTTTATTTAATTTTATTGACAGTGTTCACCTGAGGGGTTAGGTCATATGATATTTTTATAAAGCCGGTCATTACAGACGTGGTGATACCTAATATGTATACTTTTAATTTTTTTAAGTTTTACACAATAGTAATTTTTTGTAAACAAAAAAAAAAACATGTTTTAGTGTCTCCATAGTCTGAGAGCCATAGTTTTTTTTATTTTTTGTGCCATGGTCTCATGTAGGGGCTCATTTTTTGCGGGATGAGGTGCCGGTTTGAATGGTACTATTTTGGCGTACATACGACTTTTTTGATCACTTTAATTACCTTTTTTGGGAAGTAAGGTGGGTAAATTTCAATTTCATCATAGTTTTTATTTTTTATGGTGTTCCACGTGCGGGAATATAACATGACTATTTTATAGATCAGGTTGTTATGGACGCGGTGATATATAACATGTGTAGGGAATATATATATTTTTTTTTAATCAGTGATAAATGTACTTTCACTTTTTTTTGACCCAGACCCACTTGGTTCTTGAAGATCCAGTGGATCTGATGTCTGTATAATACAGTACAGTACACTATATAGTGTACTGTACTGTATTTCACTTACACTCCTGTCTGAACAGATCTCTGCCTTTAGCACAGATCTGTTCAGCACCATGGACAGCAGGATGCCTGAGAAGGCGTCCTGTTGCCATGGGAACCTTCCCCGTCTGCCACAACTGAGCAGAGGAGGAAGGGGGAGGAGGGGGCTCCCTCCCTCTGTGCTCCCTTTCATGAATTGGGGCTGCAAAGGCACAGCAGCCCCCCGATGGTAGAGGGAGGGAGCTCCCTCCCTGTTAACCACTACCATACAGAGGTCCCTACAGACCGCGGTATGAAAGGGGTTAAAACGGCTGACATCTGCACAGATGTCAGCCGTTTGAATCAGAGTGTCAGCAATGAACTGACACTCTGATCTAACAATGAACTGACACTCTGATCTGTACCGGTACGTCATGTGTCCTTACGGATTCGGGAAACACGCCGTACCGGTACATCATGTGTCCTGAAGGGGTTAAAAAGACACTGCGCCGGCCATGTATTACACTTTTTAATATTCCAAAGCTTAAAAAAATTGTCCTTTATCGGATGACAGATAATGTTTAAACACACACAGTGTTATGAGATTAAAAAGGGACAGTAACCACCCCTCAAATTTTTTTTGTAAATTGCAACCGTGTTAACCCCTCAGCATATTTTTTTAAAGTTTCAACCGTGTGGAAAGTGAGTAAATGAAAACTGACCATCAGACATTAGTGGCATGATGCAGGCCCCAGGATTGTCTGGACTGTGAAAAAGTGTCGTCATTGAAGAAGTAATCACGTACATTTATGCTGAAATTTAACAACCCTCCACCCCCAAAATGTATTTATTTATTTTATTATACTTTTTCTTATCTGTAAGCAATGACATTTGGAAACTAAATAAACGTAAACTAATGATTGAGATGCATTAGTACATTAGCATGATGCAGGCCGTGGCAGCAGCAGCTGTACAGAATGTGATAATAAGCAGACAGACAGCAACAGTGGCAAGATAGGGCACCGCCAGCAAAGCAAGGTGGGTGAGGTGTTTCATCGGAATCAGCAGGAGTGTGAAAATCCTCTTGAATCCATGCTCGGTTCATGTTGACAAAAGTTATGTTTTGGACACTGGTGGAGGATAATTTGGTCTGTTTGGGTGTCACCATGCCCCCCGCTGTACTGAAAACCTTCTCCGAGATGACACTGGAGGCAGGGCAAGAGAGAAGATACACGGCGTGCTGTACCAGTTAAGGTCATGGTTCCAGTCTGCCTGCCGAGAAATCCATGGGGTCAGGGAACTGCGTATCCGACAGAGACTGGCCATAGTTTAGGTAAGCCTGAAACTGGGTGTTGAGGTGGGACCCAACGGCTTGCTGACTGGCTTCAGTCGGGAGCGGTATGTGGAAAAACTGCTCCATTTTGTTGAGGAGACTGAAATTGCTAATGCGGCTTCTGCTGCTCACAGCAGCGGGTGGTGTGTATGTGTTTGTGTAACTCTGTGGGAGGCCTCCCTTTCAGACACACTAACAGCAGGCGTCTGCTCACCATAAGTGCCTGAGGAGCAACTTCATTCTGGCTCCACCCCCCACTGAGACAATTGGGTGTCTTGGCCATTGCCACCCTCATTATTGTCCTCGTTGCTCTTCCACCTCCGACTCCTCCTCTTGCAGTGGCAGCTTCTCAACCTCATCTTCCTCCTCCTCCTGGTCATCTCCCTTTTCAGATTCCCTTTGTGTGTCCCCAACAGCTATAGGGTGGACAGCAAAATGCGTCAGCTGCTCTTCTTCCACTATGGTCACCTGCTTCATGAGCATCAGCATCTGTTCAAAGACAAAAATGAGAGGGATGACGTTGTTAATGCTGTAGTTGTCCCTGCTGAAAAACTTTGGGGCCTCTACGAAGGGCTTAAGCACCTGACAGGCATCTCGGATGAGCTGCCACTGCCTGATCTTAAAGCAACACATGCTCCCTGCTGCTGAGGCTGTCTGGTACATGACAAAATTGTTCACGGTTTATTCTGCTCGTAGAGACACTCAAGCATGTGCAATGTTGAATTCCAGCGAGTTGGGGATTAAGTGGTCACTGACCACCTTGCCTAGTTAAAATCGGCGGGGTGACAGCCAGCAGGATATTTGCTGCTTGATGTACTTGAGCAATTGCTCGCTGGTGGGGCTACTTTCTCACAGGCTGATCAGCTCCAACACGGGGTGGCAAAGCTTGACCTGACACATGTCATAGGAAGGAGGGGTATTTCGAGCCACCCTGTGCCCAGCTGTTGTTGGGGCCCGGAACGTGTCCATGGAGGAGGCAGATAAGTGCCTTGTGTAAGAGCCAGGCTGACACAATCATGAGAGGTTCAAAAGGATTTTGCCTCGCCACTAAAATAAAACAAAAATTGGCCCAGTGGGCTGTGAAAGACTGTGAAAGAATGTACTGCCTCTGCCCATAAGAGCTGCTCCAGGTGTCCACCATGGCGTGAACCTTGCTGCACAGTGGGAATTGCAGAGAGCGGCCCACGTTGTCTGCCATGTGAGAGTACTAGGCAGGGATGGTTGTTTGGGAGAAATAATGCAGACTAAGAATCTTGCAGTGAACCTGAGCGCACGCCATTAGCCCCCTAAAGGCAGCAGACTTGACTAAAGGGTACGGCAGCAACTGCACCTCCAGCAATTTGGACAGGTGGGAATGAAGGTTGCGCACCGCAAGATTGCTGGGCGCATAGAGTTGTTTCCTGGCCATGTATTCCGTTATCGATAGCTGGCGATGGAGTGGAGGAGCCTGAGTGGAAGAAGTGGAAAGGGATGTTGACGATGTGAAAGACACCGTACTGCTCACAGATGCAGCCTGTCTGCCACAAATTTCCAAGTCTGATTGCCCTCGGGATGGGGTGATGTTGCTTCATGTGCTTTAATAGACCTGTGGTTCATACATTTATGTTTGCCTGCCCATGTTTTATTTTGCTCTTGCACAGCTTGCTCAATGTCAATATCTTCCAGCAGTGTGGAGAAAAACTGCCCGATGGGATACACTCGGATATACATGGCCTCTGCTCTGTATTGCTGCCGCCATCACCCCTCCTCTTCTGTTGCCTCCTCCTCCACACCCTGAGCCGGTTCCCAGGTCCTGTCCAGCATTGCACATAATTGTCATCGGAGTTCTCACCCTCTAATTCGCTTCTATCAGACTGTGGGATATCATGGTGGGTTGCTTGGCCCCCCTCCCCTGCTCTGCCCCGACTGCCACTGTCACAGCCTCCAACACCAAAAGTGGGGCTACAGGGGCCAATACTACTAGCACCACCAACATGGCTATGCTTCGGGTCTGCAGCCTCCTCCCCCACCTTGTCCTCAGGAAAGTACCAATGCTTACCGCTGGTCACCCCAAGCCTGTCGTTCAGGAATTGTAACATGAAGTAAGGCGTCAGAGCGAACGTCAGGATGTCATGATGCATTTCATGCAAAATGTTGCTGCTTGTCAGGATGCCATCTCTTCTCCAGCTACTGCAAGGTTGCCAGGTGCTGCTACCCCTGCAATACCCACATCAGTGAATCCAGATTTGTGTGCCGCTGGTGTGCAACTCCCTCTGCCATCCCGCTATGGTGGAGATCCAAAAACTTGTTGTAGATTCCTGAACTAGTGCCTGATCCACTTTCAGTTGCATGGGCAGAAGTTTCCCAATGAGCGGTCCATGGTTGCCTTCATTGTGTCCCTGCTGTCTGATGAGGCCCTTGCGTGGGCAAATCCTATTTGGGAACATGGAGGTCCAGAGACCACTAATCTGCAGTCTTTCCTGGCTACCTTCCGGATGGTCTTTGAAGAGCCCGGCGACACGTCCTCCGCTGCATCAGCTTTGCTGCGTCTACAACAGGGTTCCTCTTCTGTGGGTCAGTACACCATCCAGTTTTGTATCCTGGCTGCCAAACTTGCATGGAAGCTCAACTGGCTGTGTTCTGAATTAGCTGGTCACGACCGTCCGTCTACTCTGAATGATCTGATCACCTTGGCCACAAGGATAGATATGTGTTTCAGGGAACGTTCTAAGGAGGTCACATGCACCAGAAGACCACCTCGTTTGGCTCCATCCTTCCAGAGGCCAGTTCTTCCTCTAATGTCCACCCCATCTGAAGAGCCCATGCAAATAGAGCACCTTCGATTGTCTGTCCAGGAACGTTTACGCCGCAAAGCAGAGAACCCGTGTCTGTATTGTGGAGGCAAGGCCCACTTTGTGCATAATTGTCCACAGAATCCAGTTTTGGATCTGATCAAGATACCAGGTAGGTTGATGTACTGCTCCAAATTAGTTTAAAGGTCTCTTTTTTCTCTAGCTTGCTCAGACTTTTCACTCGTCTCTCGCACCTACTGGAGCCGTCTAGAGACCTCTGTATACTGGACCTGATGAAACTTTGAGTCCCGGACAAGCACACTCTGGGCTGCTGCAGACTGCTCTCCCCACTTCTGTGATCGAGACAGACAACTGGGCTGCACTCCCATACAGGCAAATAGGAGAACTCTCTGTGTCTCAGTCAGTGATACTGGTCAACAGAGTCTTCACAGTTTATAAACACAGTACATCAAGACTTTAAAACATATGGGGTTCTTACTTTCGTGCCCTCGAGGATGCCCCAAGCTGACCCCTCCCTCAGACAGTCATGGATGGACTACACCATAGGACACATGAAGGCAAGATAACACGTCCTGCCTCCTATGACGGCCCTTCAGTCCCGGTCTCCATTAGTGAGGTCCTCCTTGTCTGGTCATCAGGAGTACTGGATCAGGGGGTCATGTCCTTCGAGCCTCACGTTGACGGTGCCAGCTGTTTTGGATCGGGTCAATATACCAGGTAGGTTGATGTACTGCTCCAAATTAGTTTAAAGGTGTCTTAACGTGCATGGAGAAATCAAACTCTGACATACCCATTGGAGTCAAAGTAAATCTCTAGTTTATTGTTTAGTGTTAACACAGAATATACCCCCCCGGGCCCTGGAATGCGCTCCTTCCACCCTCCCATCTTCAAGATAGTGGGAAAGCTGTGTGCGTGCCTGTTACATCCAGGATGCAGGATTTTTCTACTAAATGGTGGCTGAGCAGTGTCAACATGCAAGTGTATAAAACAAGCAAGTATCCATACTGTTTCAATAGTCCACAACAAAGCCAATGTCTAGGATCAGTTGGAGAGGTGGTCCTAGACAAGGAGAAGTCCTCTCAGAAACTTTCAGTTCCAGTGACTCTCTCTCACAAGGGAGTCACACTGTCTGTGCCTGCATTCTTGGACTCTGGGTCAGCCAGTAACTTCATTCAGCAAGCTCTGGTCCATCAGTAATGGCTCCTTACCATCTGTCTAGAAAGGCCTCTGTCTGTGGCTTCCATAAATGGACTGCCACTTCCTGAACCTGTACTTTCTGTTATTATGCCCTTTAAGTTGCAAATAGGGGTTCTGCATTTAGAGATGATCTCCTTATATGTACTGCCATCGTCCGTGAATCCGGTTATCCTTGGACTTCCAGTTTTGGATGGCCACTCCGGTCAGATTCTGCATTGGGAATCATCCTGTCAGTCCACCTGCTTATCGGAGGTCCAACCTGCTTTCTCGCCTACTGTACCTGTAGACCTACCTGGACCTCGGCAGCAGTATGCCAGTATTGCAGATGTCTTCAATAAAAAAGAGGCCGAGACCCTGCCTCCTCACCATCCATATGATTGTCCGATTGACCTTCTGCCTGGTGCCACCCCTCCTGGTGGTCAAGTCTATCCACTCTCACTTGCTGGGACCCAAACAATGTCTGATTACATCAAGGAGAATCTCGAGAGGGGGTTTATCTGGAAATCTATTTCACCAGCTGGCACAGGGTTCTTCTTTGTGCAGAAAAAAGATGGATACTTACGGCCCTGTATTGACTATCGAGGTCTGAATAAGGTCACAGTCAAGAATCGATATCCTCATTTCGCTAATCTCTAAACTCTTTGACAGGATCCGGGGAGCTAAGGTCTTCACAAAATTCGACCTGCACAGTGCATACAACCTTATCCGCATTTGAAAGGGCGATGAGTGGAAGACTTCTTTTAACACTCGTGATGGTCACCACGAGTATCTTGTCATGCCCTTCGGTCTGTGCAATGCTCTCATTGTATTCCAGGAGTTGGTAAACGATATCTTCAGGGACCTGATCTATGTCTGCGTGATAGTGTACCTGGACGATATACTGATTTATTCTCCAGATTTAACCACTCGCCAGAAGCATGTACAGTTAGTTTTACAGTGGTTGAGAAAGAATCGACTTTATGCCAAACTCGAGAAATGCATCTTTGAAAAATCTGCCGTACCGTTCCTCGGATACATAATCTTGAATGCTGGGTTGCAGATGGATCCTGAGAAAATGAATGCAGTAATAGACTGGCCCCGCCCACAGGGTCTTCGTGCTATACAGTGCTTCCTTGGATTTGCTAATTGTTATTGTCAGCTCATCCCGAATTTTTCATCTCTTACATTTCCGATCTCCGCTCTTATTAAGAAAGGTGTGAATGTCAGAGTCTGGACTCCTGAGGCTGAAGCCACCTTCGTTCAATTAAAAAGGTCCTTTACTTGTGCACCTGTTTTGCGTCATCCTGATGTCTCCTGCCAATTCTTTTTAGAAGTGGACGCCTCCTCCATAGGAGCTGGTGCTGTTTTACTACAGAATGGGTCCAAGGGCAAGATGCTTACATGTGGATTTTTCTCCAAGCTTTTCTCCCCTGCTGAGAGGAATTACTGTATAGGAGATAGAGAGCTTCTGGCCATAAAACTTGCTTTGGAGAAGTGGTGTTATCGATTGGAGGGGGCACAGCATCCAGTGATAATCTTCACCAACCACAAGAACCTTACTTATCTGCAGACGACCCAGAGTCTGAACCCTCGCCAAACCAGATAGGCACTCTTCTTCTCCCGTTTTAATTTTGAGCTTCACTTTCACCCGGCCGAGAAGAACATCAAGGCGGATACTCTGTCTCGGTCATTTGATTTCTCTGACCAGCAGGAGGAGCCCCAGTACATGGTAGATCCTGCTCGCTTGATCACAGTCGCTCCTGTCCTGGTAAAAGACATCCCTCCCAGGAAGACATTCGTGCCATCTGCCAAGAGAAAACGTATTCTAGCTTGGGGGCACAACTCCAAACTGGCTGGTCACCCAGGGATCCGAAGACCACAGAACTTTTGTCTCGCCACTAGAGATAAGCGAACTTCATGTGATCAGTGCAGGAGACGTGGCTCAGCACTGGATTTGATCCAGTGCTGAGCCACGCCCCCTGCACTGATCACATGACGGTGACGTCACCCCAGGTCCTTCGGCTTTTCCACAGTTTGGGTTCGTGGAAGCCGCCCCTTATGAATTCCATATGCCGGGATAGTCCGCGGTAGTCGAATCCATAGCGGGATGCGGCGATTACCCCAACCCGAACGCCAAAATAATTTTTGAAGTTCGCTCATCTCTACTCGCCACTACTGGTGGCCCACACTGTCTAAGGATGTGCATGATTATGTTTCTGCCTGCACCGCTGTGCTCAGAATAAAGTCTCCAGGACCAAACGATCCGGGCTATTGTTACCACTTCCTGTTCCTGATATCCCATAGCAACACATTACCATGGACTTTGTTACAGATCTGCCCTCTTCTGCCGGATATACAGCTATCTGGGTGGTCATGGACCGGTTCTTTAAGATGACGCACTTCGTTCCTTTGGCTGGACTGCCTTCGGCTGCTGAACTTGCTAAACTGTTCGTGAAACACATATTCCTTTTAAATGGTCTACCTTGGCATATTGTTTCCGATCGCAGAGTCCAGTTTACCTCTAAGCTCTGGAGAGCTCTTTTCCGGCTGCTCGAAATTGAGCTGGACTTCTCTTCCGGATATCATCCCCACAAGAATGGGCAAGTGGAGCGGGTCAATCAAATATTAGAGAACTATCTCTGGCATTTTGTTTCAGCCCAACACGACAACTGGGTAAAATTGCTACCTTGGGCTGAATAACAACCACTCTAGTGAGTCTACTGAATCCTCTCCGTTCTTTGTCGTTTATGGACAACACCCTTGTACTCCTCTCCCTGTTCCTACATCTTCTGGGGTACCAGCTGTGGATTCCTCTTTTAGGGATTTTTTAAAGATTTGCCATGACACCAAGGACTGCATCAACAAAGCGGTGACTCGCATGAAAACGAATGCAGACAAATGAAGAAGAAAACTGTCTCAGTTCTCGACAGGAGATAAGGTATGGCTCTCCTCTAAAAATATCCGCTTAAGGCGCCTTGCAGACGAGCGTGAGCGGATTAGATCCGGATGTGTTGCGGATGCGTTCAGTGAAAACTATGCGATTTTGCAAGCTAGTACATTCAGTTTTGTTTGCGATCGCGTTCAGTAGTTCCGTTTTTATCAAGCGGGTGCAATGCTATTTAATGCGTTTTGCACGCTTGTGATAAAAAACTGAATGTTTACAAACAACATCTCTTAGCAACCATCCGTGAAAAACGCATTGCATCCGCATTTGCAAAAAAAAAGAACATTGCAATTTTCACACAATGCATACGTGATGCGTGAAAACTAGAGTTGAGCGAACCTGAACTGTAAAATTCGGATTCGTACTAAACTTTACGATTTTTAGTCCCCAGACCCAAACATTTTACTGAATGTTTGGGTTCGAGTTCGGTGTTCGGCCGTTTTATGGCGCTCGTTGAAAAACTGCAGGGCAGCCAATCAACAAGCGTTTAACTAGTCTGCCCTTAGAAGCCATCACAGCCATACCTAGTAATGGCATTACTGTGATTGGCAAAGTAAAGCATGTGACCCAGCCTCTATATAAGCTGGAGTCACGTAGCGCTGCACGTCACTCTGCTCTAACTAGTGTAGGGAAAGGCTGCAGCTGCTGCTGTGAGGGACAGATTAGGCAAGAGTTCAGGTGTTCTTGGTGTACTGCAATCTTCAACCTACAGCGATTAAAGAGGGTGCTATGCTACATTTTTGTACCCGCCCTGAGCCCATTGACACTCCCAAAAAACTTTTAATCCATCTTTTAGTTAGGTGGGTGGCCATTTTTGCAAGAGCAGTGCCCTTGCAACTGCATGTGAGCTGCATGTGTGCCAGGGACTTTAATTCTGTTCTGGTAGCTCAGTGGAGGACAAATTCCCTTTTTTGGCCGGTCAAGTACCCCTGCGCCGTGCAGTGCATACCTGACCATGAATATTATTCTATTACATCAGTCTGTCACATATTTTTGGGACCTAAAGCGATTTTTTTTTTTTATCTTTGTGCCACAGGCACTGCATATCTGACAGTTAAATACTGCAGTTACCTTGCTGCTGTAAAAAAGCACCCTTTTTGTGCTAGATAGCATATTTGCGTTCTACGCTGCATTTCAGATATTCCAATAAACCAGTGAAATACTGCCTTTTTATAGTTGGTTGCAAAAAACACTGGTTTTGTGCCTCATAGCACATTTGTGGCCTGGTCTGCATTTCTGATATTCCAATGAACCAATGAAATACTGCATTTTTATAGTTGGTTGCAAAAAACACAGGTTTTGTGGTAGATTGCACATTTGCAGCCTAGTCTGCATTTCTGATATTCCAATGAACCAGTGAAATACTGTATTTTTATAGTTGGTTGCAAAAACACTGGTTTTGTGCCACATAGCACATTAGCAGCCTAGTCTGCATTTCTGATATTCCAATAAAACCGTTAACTACTGCATTTACATAGCTGGTTGCAAAAAGCACAGTATTTGTGATAGTGAAGTAATTGTATTGAATTGCTACGTTACACTGTTGTGTGACCTAAAGAAATTTAGTCTATTTATGACACCGGCACTGCCTTACTGTTAGTGAACTTAATTGTTGACTATTGGCAAGTAACTTGTCACCTGAGATAAACCATCTGTTAGTTTGGTGGGTGAACGCAAATAATGAGGAGAACGTCAAATAAGGGACGTGGCCATAGTCGTGGTGGTGTTGGTGGAGCCCCAGTTGCAGGGAGAGGACGTGGTCGTTCTGTGCCAGCTACACGCCCAAGTAAAACTCTTCCCTCAGGTGCGCGTAGGCGACAGAGCCCTGCTGAAAGCGCACAGTTGGCACCTGCAGCCAATGGGCATCTATCTTGAACCGCACACCTTTGCAAATCAGCCAAGCAGTCCGAGCCCCAAGTCATTCAGCAGTCTCTTATGCTTTTTGATGACTCTGCTGGCAGGGTGTAACGTAGCTGTAGACCTGTTGCTTAGCTTCGGGAGCGAGGACCTGTGCTTGGCCTCAGCTTTGCAAGCTGGGAGGCTCCCTGCTTCTAGATCTGCCTTGAGTGCCGAGCTGATCACTGGGTGCTCGACTTGTCGGTCTGTCGGTCATGTGACGCTGGTGATGTCACATGACCCTCACTCCCCACTATAAATACAGGCGGCCTGCTGGCTACAGGTTGCCTTGGATTTTCGTCCTATAGGCTGTGTACTTTATTGTGATTTAGCTACCTCTGGAATTGAACCTCGATCCGCTTATTGACATCTCTTCTGTCTGCTCCCTGTACCTTGACGCTACCTCTCGGATTTTGACCTCGGTTTGTTTACGGATTCGTCTTTGCATCTTCCTTGTTCTGACTTGACCTCCTGGACTGACTTCGGCTAGTTAACCCGCCTCGCATTCCGTTTTTGTTCTACCTCTTGTCCGCTTATTGTAACTTCCCTGTGGCTGTCCTCTTCCCTGCTGTCTCTTTCTCTCTACTTGCACTTAGTAGGTTAGGGACCGTCGTCCAGTTGCGCTCTGTCACCTAGGGCGGGTGATGCAAGTAGGCAGGGACAGGGGACCGGGTGGCAGCTCAGGGGGAGCACCTCCGCTCTATCTTGATACCCGTTACTCTACCCCTGACAGAATCACAGGTCTAATTTCAACATGGAACCTATACAGAGCCTCACCGAACATGTGCAGGGTCTTGCTCAAATAGTACAGGAACTTGGGAGAGACTACAGGTTCAGGAGACCGTCTGAAATCCCCCTATTCTTGCTCTCTACATCGTTCAGGTGGAACCTCACATTAAATTGCCCGATCGGTTTTCGGGTGACCGCCAAAGTTTAGGGAAAGCTGTAAACTTTATTTTCGACTACGACCCCACTCCTCCGGCCCTGACCCACAGAAGGTTGGTATTATCATTTCCTTGCTTCAAGGGGACCCCCAGGAATGGGCCTTTTCTTTACCACCAGATTCCCGTTGTCTTAGCTTTGTGAACCTCTTTTTCCAGGCGTTAGGGGTTCTTTATGATTAACCTGACCGAGCCTCTGTGGCAGAATCCAATCTTAAGGCCCTCACTCAAGGAAATCATCCCGTGGAGGATTATTGTACGCAGTTTCGCAAGTGGTGCGTTCCTTCGGGCTAGAACAAACCAGCGCTCAAATGTCAATTTAGGGCAGGCTTAACTGAAAACTGACGCTAGCCATCAGACTAGATAGACGGATCAGAGAGAGACAGCGGGAGCATTTGTTTTCTCCTCATACCCTACTTCAACCTGAGACTCTTCCCCCTGAACCCAGGATGGAAGCCCACTCGGACGAGCCCATGCAACTCGGGATGACTCGAAGAGAACTACGTCGTCGTCGCGGTTCTTGTTTTTATTGTGGGGATCCCGAACACTGGATCCGTCAGTGTCCTAAAGCTCTGCCTTCTGGAAAATCATCCAAGTCTGAGGGATTCAAGGACAAGGTACTCCCGGAGGTGGTAAGAAGTAAACTTGCTGCCGGTTTCAATTACCTTTGGGCTCTTAAAGGGGTCAGGCAATGCCTTTGTGGATTCAGGGTCAGCTTTTAGTTTTATTGATTACAAATTCGTTGATCAGATGGGAATTCCTATACTAGAATTACCCACCCCGATCCAGGTTGTCGCTATCGATTCTAGGGATCGGCCACTCTTAGAAATGTTCCTTCTTTGTTTTAGAGAATCTTCCAGTTCAGGTAGTTCTTGGTATGCCCTGGCTTCAGCAACACAATCCGGTTAACTGGAGTTCGGGTGAGTTAGAGAGATGGGGGCCTAACTGTAATTCTTGCTTAACTGTAGTTCAAGCTGGGGTCTCATCAGATATTCCTCATTTTATTGCTGATTATTCTGATGTTCTTTCCACCACTGAGAAAGATACTCTCCCTCCCCATAGGTCTTATGACTGTGTTATTAACTTGATACCTGAGTCAAAATTTCCTAAAGGACGGATTTATAATCTGTCCGGTCCTGAGCGCAAGTCCATGAAAGACTACATTCAGGAGAGTTTTAAGAAGGGACATATTAGGCCCTCCACCTCTCCCCTGGGAGCAGGATTCTTTTTCGTTAAAAAGCAAGACGGTGGTCTCAGGCCCTGTATTGACTACAGAAATTTGAATAAAATTACTATTAGGAATCAGTATTCCATCCCGTTGATTCCTGATTTGTATAACCAAATTTTGCGTGCTTCTTGGGATTTAAGAGGAGCTTATAACCTGGTTCACATTAAGGAGGGAGATGAGTGGAAAACTGCTTTTAATATTCCAGAGGGACACTTTGAGTATCTGGTTATGCCATTCAGTCTTTGCAATGCCCCAGCTGTGTTTCAGAATTTCATGAATGATATGTTTAGAGAACTTATTGGCAAAGTTATGATTGTTTATCTTGATGATATTCTTGTCTTTTCACCTGACTGGGATTCTCATGTGTCTCACACCAGACTGGTTCTTAAAATCCTCAGGGAGAACCATTTGTCTGTTAAATTAGAGAAATGTGTATTTGGAGTTCAAGAGATCCCCTATCTTGGCTATATTCTTACTCCTTATTCATTTAAAATAGATCCTAGTAAGGTTCAGGCTATCAGAGCCTGAAGCGAGGCATAAACGTTCTAAACCTGTGCACAACCTGCATGACCAGGCATCTAAGTGCAAAGCATGAGCTGCAGTGGAGTAAGCACCTCAAAAACCAAGAAAGGTCTCAAGCTCCTCCTGCTTCCTTTTCTGCTGCTGTCACAGCCTCTTCCTTCATCTCTGGAGTGACAGTGGCACCTGCAACCCAGCAAACAGAGGATGTGCAACCAACACCACCACCTCTGTCACCGTTACTAAGCATCTCCACCATGTCACACGGCAGCGTTCAGCTGTCCATCTCCCAAACATTGGAGAGAAAAAAATACTCACCCACCCACTGTCTCTGATGGAGACAGACAGCTTTAAAAAACTCATGGTGGTGGCTCTCCCACAGTACGTGGTTCCCAGCCACCACTACTTTTCCAGGCAAGCCGTCCCTTCCCTGCACAACCAAGTGGCAGACAAAATTAAGTGTGCACTGTGCAATGCCATCTGTGGCAAGGTCCACATAACCACTGATACATGGACCAGTGAGCATGGGCAGTGACGCTATATCTCCCTAACTGCACACTGGTTAAATGTGGCGTCTGGGCCTGAGGTGGATAGTGGTTTGGCACATGTCCTTCTGCCACAGAGGATCGCAGGGCATTTTCCTTGCCTCCTGTGGCCTCCTCCTCTTACTCCGCTTCCTCCTCCTCTTCTACCACTTCCTCATCCGGTCAGCGAAAGACCTTCACCACCAACTTCAGCACAGCCAGGGGTAAATGACAGCAGGCTGTTGTAAAACACCACACACCGCGCAGGAGCTGTGGAGGGGCATGGAACAACAGAGCGATGAGTGGTTGGTGCCACTGAGCCTCAAGCCCGGCCTGGTGGTGTGAGATAATGGGCGAACTCTCATAACAGTTCTGGGCCTAGCCGGTTTGACGCACATCCCTTGCCTGGCGCATGTGCTGAATTTGGTGGCGCAGAAATTCATTAACAACTACCCCGATATGTCAGAGCTGCTGCAGAAAGTCCGGGCCGTCTGTGCGCACTTTCGACATTCTTACCCTGCTGCAGCTCGCCTGTCAGCGCTGCAGCGTAACTTTGGCCTTCCCGCTCACCGGTTTATATGCGACATGCCCACCAGGTGGAACTCCATCTTGCATATGCTGGAGAGACTGTGTGAGCAGCAGCAGGCGATAGTGGGGTTTCACCTGCAGCACGCACGGGTCAGTCACTCTGCAGAACAGCACCACTTCACCACCAATGACTGGGCCTCCATGCGAGCGTTACAATACCACTTCTATGTCTCCTTGAAAAAACACTTGGGCGATGATGGAAGAGGATGTGGCACAGAAGGAAGAGGAGGAGGAAGAGGGGTCATTTCCAAGGGTTTCAGGCCAGTCATTCAGAAGTAGCTTGAATGGTGGGTTCCTGCACCAGCATAGGCCAGGTACACAATTGGCCAGCCAGGGCATAGTTCTGGAGGATGAGAAGAAGGAGGAGGATGAGGAGAAGAAGGAGGAGGAGGAACCGTGTTCACAGCAGGGTGGCACCCAATGCAGCTAATGGGCATCACTGGAGCATGGCTGGGGGGATACAGAGGACACAGACGATACACCTCCCACTGAGCGACTATATGCTGCAGTGCCTGCGCAACGACCGCAGAGTTGCCCACATTTTAATTTGTGCTCATTACTGGGTGGCCCCCCTGCTGGATACCCGTTACAAGGACAACATGCCCTCCTTATTCCCTCATTGGAGCATGATTGGAAGATGCGCGACTACAAGCGCACGCTGGTAGACGCACTCCTGGGGGCATTCCCAACTGACAATGGGGGCCAAGAGGATGCACAAGGCGAAAGGCAGAGGAGGAGGAAGAGGTCTCCAATGCAGCTGGGTCACTGCCAGCACCTCAGAAGGCGGGGGTTAGCATGACTGACATGTGGAAAAGCTTTGTCACCATGCCACAACAACCAGCACCACCAGCTGATATGGAATGTCTTAGCAGGAGGCAGCATTTCAACAACATGGTGGAACAGTACATGTGCACATGCATACACATACTGAAGGATGGGTCTTCCCTATTCAACTTCTGGGTCTCCAAATTAGGCATATGGCCTGAGATTGCCCTTTATGCCTTGGAGGTGCTGGCCTGCCCTGAAGCCAGTGTATTGTCTGAACGTGTATTTAGCACGGCAGGGGCCGTTATCACAGACAAGTGCAGCCGCCTGTCCACAGCCAACGTGGACAAGCTCATGTTTATTAAAATGAACCAGGCATGGATCCCACAGGACTTGTCTGTACCTAGTGCAGAATAGACATTTATACCAGCCTCAACCATCCATTCTTGTACTCAAGTGCACTTATTCTTTGTTTTATTTTTTTATATGTCCCAATATTTTGGGGGCTACCCCAATTAAACCCCTCTCTCCCCCCAAAAAAAAAACGCTTTCATTTCAACATGTACTCATGTTGAAATGAAAGGGTCCGGATTCCGTGCGGGCGCAATGCGTTCGCATCACTCATTGCACCCACGCATAATACTCGCTCGTGTGAAAGGGGCCTGAGGGTTCCTAGGCAATGGTAATGATAATGTAAAAGGAATCACCTGTGCCACACTATCCACCAATGAGAACGTGGGTGGCAGTAGCGACTGTGGCCTGCAGTTAGCATTTGCCTCGAGAAGCAAACTACCTGTTACTGGCGAGGAACTGAAGAGGGACAGTCTTGCTTATTGGAAATTGGGGATTTATATCTAACCCCGTTTTCCGTCCTGTCTCTTCTATTCCCAGACTGATGCCCTTGTTTCCCAAATAACCCGATTATACTGTGTATTATTATACCTCTTCCAGTCCGTCATATATACACCCCAGGAGTAACATACAAGCCTCGCAGATACTTATATATAAAAATAGTTTACTGAAAACATAGAGATGACAAAGCAATGGACATTATACATAAAGATACAGACACTACAAATAACACAATACATACAGTACACCACCACACACAGCTGCCTCTGTTCCTGTCCCCCTGGCTGCTAAGCAATGTGGCTAATAATGTGTATGTATATAGAGTATTTCCAGAGTTCTGGATCTACACCAACTCACATCCAGTACCTGACCGTTAGTACATGTACATATAGAGACTCATGCATAAATAGCATATATAATCTACTGGTAATACAATTGCAGACTATAAACATCTATATGTACACGTATAAAGTCTACTGGGATATTATACTTATACACATACACACATATAACCAGATATATACTTAGCTTGCTCCTGAAGTGGTGTTAGCCAGGGGGTCCTGGGAAAAGAGACCCACTACCTCCAAAGTTTCACCTATATCTTGCTGTGTTCCAGCCCCCACACCATGGACTCCACCCTGAGACCACCCATATCTCTTACGATGTGCCCTTCCTGCCTTTGATATGCTAACAAGGGACACCATGCTACAGGCAATACTGATATCACTCAATGGATGAAACTCACTGAATAATACCAGTATATGCTATATCATATTTGTGTGGTCATCAGGCTGAAGTTCTGGCTAAGAGCCATATTTTCCCCTAACAGGAACCAAATGACATTGTGGACTGGGTGACTTACTCATCATTTCAGTCACAGCAGAATGATGTTGATGTTACCTTAAGTCTGACACGATGACTTTGAGCTGATGTTCAGCGAATTTTGTCCTATTACAAGGATATTGTATGTAGTTAGTTTGCCATATTTTGCCAAGCAGATGCCTGCCGGCTGCATGTCTGAGCAGGAATTCCCTCTGAGTCACTGCTTCACCGCTTCTGCAACCATCTTACTACAAATAGCAAGAGGAGTAGCCTGTACAATTTGACAAACATAATAGAACAGTTTTCTCAACCATTTTGCCACTCTGACACACATCAGCAAAGGTACTTCGCCTGAACCACCATGTTTATTTGTACCTTGACTGTGCCCTTTCTCGGACAAAAACCCTAATCCATGACCCCATGGGCATCTGGGTCAGGCGATTGGACCAGTAGTAGGAACTGTCCCAGTTTGCCATCAATGTACTGTCTTGTCCACTCACCAGTGCGTTGTCAGAGAGGATATTCAGTGTGGCAGGTACCGTTGTTACACAAAAACTGACAAGATTGTCCTCCACAAATGTGGAAAACATTACATTTGTGAAAATGACTCAAGCATGGATCTGAGAGTATTTTCACACAAATCTGGCCGATGCCACTTAATAGATCTGCCATTGCTAACAGTGGGGACTGGCTATTTATCACCTGCCCAATGTTTCATACCCAACATTCCATCATGTTCCAAACTGTGCTACTGTTGCCACTACTATGACCCCTACAACACACACATCTACTACCTTGTCTATACTGTACTCTTGCTGTGAACCCTACCCTGCAGAGTATAACAAATCTGAAGTCTTTCAAAAGAAATTATAATTTTTGACACCTTTGTAGAAAGTTTCTTTACTTTTCATGACAAAATATATGTTCTCTTACAAAAACACCAAACCTGTAATATTTGAACAGTTTGTTAAACACAAGCCATTGATTCTTCCAATACCATTGTGTGTGTATAAACACTGTGAAGCATCTACCACCAAAAAGGGTTATATAATTTGTGTATCATTTTTTAATTTTAAAAAGCATAACAAGTCCAAGCAGTGTATTTTTAAGCATGCCTTTTAATACCAATGGCTCCCATCCGTTTACCCATAACTATATACAATGCATTTGGAAAGTCTTCAGACTTTTTTTTTTTTTTTACATTTTATGTTGCGGCCTTGTTCTAAAATACTCAATACCCAATAATAACAAACTGAAAACAGATTTTTAAAAATATCTGCTAATTTATTGAACAGAAAAATTAAAATATTGCAGTATAAGTATTCAGAGCCTTTACTCAGCACTTAGTTGAACCACCTTTGGCAGCGATTACAGTGTAAACATGCATTATGACCTGTTGATCACAGCGCAGAGCAGCAGGAAGAGAGAGCTGAATTTCCAGATGGTGCCATCTGGAGCAGGAGAAGGAAGTTATCTTACGTATTTTTTGTCTGTTGAGAGGTCTGATGACTATTGGGGGTCTGATTTGAGGTCAGATGAAGATTGGGGTCTGATCTAAGGTCTTATGAAGATTGGGGGTCTGATGAAAAATATTTTTTTCTTAATTTTCCTACTATAAAACCTAGGTGCGTCTTATGGTCAGATGTGTCTTATAATGTGAAAAATATGGCATAAATACAGTTATGCAAAGGTGTTTGATAATACTTTGCCTTTGAATGTCATTGATCATTTATATTTACAGTAAACAGTATAATAAACAGTACTGTTTATTATACTAGGCTTTTCCAATATATTGCTGAGAGGAGATATGAGCCCAGATTGGTGGGTAAATACAAGTTAGTTGGTCCAGAAGTGTGAGCATGCATAGATATAGGGATAGCAACTTTCTTACGTAGACATAATGACTAAAAAAGGGTATATGCTCAAGCAGTGTGAGTATGCCCCTGCGTGTGATAGACCAAGTTGTCTATAAAGACCACAGAAGAGAGGCAATGCAGAAGGGTGCTGGAGACTGACGCTAGGGGTATGAGAAGCCAGATGCTATTAAATTTCTATGCGGGATATTGACCATGTGGAGACTGTAAATTGAAAATGTTGTGAGTCTACCCAGGACTACAAGTGTGGCTAGAGACATTGCTACTGACAGCCACAGATACCCCTTTTTGTTGGAAAGATTACAACTGCTGCACCACAAGTGAGAAACATAATTGCCACCTTTGTTGAATTGCGTCTGTGAGTTTGACTGTTTAGGAAGAACTGAGCTAATAACCTGGAAATATGTGGAGGAGAGCCTGTACAGGCTTCATCATTTCTCTGCTCGAACATGCTTAATAACAAGCTTTTTTAAACTCTCCAATATCTCTTGGTTTCTCAAACTGTATATAATAGGATTAATAAATGGTGTTAACACTGTATAGATTAAAGACTTAAACTTTTTTTGATTCCGAGAATTATCTCTGGCTGGCACCATATATATAGCTATCAGAGTGCCATAGTAGATGCAGACAATTACTAGGTGAGAGCTACAGGTGGAAAATGCCTTTTTCCTTCCAGTAACAGAGGAAATGTTGAGGATGGTAACAAAGATGCGAATATAAGATACAACAACAAATAGAAATGGAAAAAAGATAGTAAGAAAGCTGATTACCAAGTCTTCACAAATTATTATCAAATTGTCTGAAGATGAAATTTCAAGAATTTGTGCTATGTCACAAAAGAAATTGTCAATGTCACTTGAATGACAAAACTGTAGCTGGAATATAAAAATAATTTCACTTGAAATAAGAATGTAAGAGAAGATCCAAGAAAAACATACAAGGTAAAGACAATTTCTAGTATTCATGACAGAGGCATAGTGTAATGGGTGACAGATAGCCATGTATCGATCATAGGACATAATGGTTAGTAGGAATGACTGTGTAAATGCAAGAAAGCTATGCAAATAGTATTGAAGAATGCATCCAGTTATAGATAAGTGACCACTCTCCCACAGTATGATATGTAACAGTGCTGGTAGGATATTTGATGTGAATAATACATCAGAGATTGCTAGATTCTTAAGGAAGAAGTACATGGGATGTTTAAGATGCTGACAGACTGATACCAAAACAATGACAAAAAGATTTCCAACCAATATAACAATGAAAATTACAAGAAGGACAAGGAAAAAGAAAATATTATATTTGTAGTCATAAAGGTTTTTGAATCCGTGGAGAAAAACATGATTTACAGCGGTGTAATTGTCTTCACACATGATACTAGGATATAATAATTCCTTCGGACCTGGAGTAATAAAGTGGAGAAAGAGCTGTCAGCACTGAAATATGCAGATCATGACAGTATAATAATACATGAATGACAAAGTTTTTGGATGAGGAAATGCGTTCAGGGCTTTAGCTATAGTGGGGTTCAGCAGGTAAAGTGCTCACAAGGAAAGCACTTTACAAAGAAAAAATAAGACTTTCAGTTTAGCACAATTTATTACATACTACACACACAATTGCCCCTCTTGGTAACTCAGACATGTATGCCAGACTTTTAAAATGTAATTCGCGGAGAGCACCTAGTCAGCGTAAGAAGTCTTGTAGTCCATATAACGCTCCTTAATAGTCAACCGTTTAAACATAGTGAATAAGATGAATAAAAAATAAAGGGTTTTGAGGTTTTTACTAATTAAAACAAAGTAACATGCATAACAATTGAATGAACGCAGACCAAAGGTGTGAAAAGAAATGACTGGTCCACACAGCAAATGTTTTGAAAGGGCTCCTCTCCGGCAGCAACTTCTTCACAATTCCCGACTCCTGTCCATGCCCCACTCCTGTGACTAGTCAAGATTGAGCTCTCGGATGAGATCCAGCAGCCGTTCCGTCCGTTTCCTACAGTGTCACTGTATATAATGTCATTGTATGATACAGTTGAGGATGCCCCGATAATAAAATCTTTCAGTCCTCCTCCTAGGTGGGACCGTTCTGAGTTTGGGCCCCAAAGCAGCCACTTTCCCCCGCTTTCCCTGTAGCTACGCCCCTGACCCATGGCCGATATTAAGCTGTTGAACCTGGAAGTGAAACAGTATAATGCAAGTTCACAACGAATAAAACATGAATAAACATAAGAGCAATACATATTACATGATATAAATAAATAAAAATAGAAGAATATAAGGTAAACAGATTGGCAAGAGATGGAACAGAAAAGTCAGTCCCAAAGGCCTACATTTCTGCTATAGGGTTAGCAAAAGCCAACTAGCTGAGAGCTACAGTGCAGTCAATAATATATTTGTTGTGTAGACACGCTCATTTTATGCATCTTTATGTTTAAAGGGAGTCTTTCACCCCGAAAACCCATTTTTCAACACTCACATCTTTCTCTGCAAAATTGCCCCCACATTAAAAAGCTTCTTACTCTATTGCTGTACCTCCTACCGACCTCAGAAAATCACTTTAATTGCAGATGTCAATCACAGTTGAAGTTATGAAGATGAGCGTGCGGCCTGGGCACCGGTCGTTATGACGCCGCCACTGGGCACCTTCAACTGTCATTCACATCTGCAATTAAAGTGATTTTCTGAAGATCGGTAAGAGGTACAGCAATAGGGTAAGAAGCTTTTTAATCTGGGGGCAATTTTGCAGAGAAAGATGTGAGTGTTGAAAAATGGGTTTTCGGGGTGAAAGACTCCCTTTAAAATCTGTCATACATATAGTTGCAAAATAAAATAAAAATTAATATTATTTTTATACATGGCTCTCTAGCATTATTTGTCTAAGGCAAATTATATCACTTTTTTTCTTGCATTTCATTTTATAGATGTGACCGTGTGTGTATTCCTGCATTAAAATGAGTTTGTCTAATGTGTTAAAAGTATGACCACATCATCAGATTTCTGAATTCACTTCTGATTGTAACTAACAAAACTGCATCAGGAAACCTGAACGTATGGTTGCACCCTTAGAATTCTCCAGATATACTGTAAATTATTTTCTCCAGTATATTTTCTATTCACCCCCCCCCACACTCCCCAGAAATGCATTTTTAAAAAGCCTAGTTTTTTTTGCAGTGGAACATCATCATTAGGGTGGCATCATGTGACAGGCAATTTAAATAAAAACAAACTTCTGTTTCTATAGCTTGTTTATTTTAGGAAACTGCACAAAAAATACACCCATTAACAAAAAAAAAAATTATGTTTCCAATTAAAGTGTCAGATTGCTTCAAGACTCACATACAATTGTGTGCAAGACAGATATAGGTGTAGTCTAATTAGATACAGGGTCTTGCCAGAAGACGGTGCAAACATGCTTCCCCCACTTCCCTATAAAAAGACTTTCAGAGGCTACTTTAGCTATATATGTCTCTACAACTCACTCAAAGATATTTTGCCCAGTGGACAGACTTTGAGAGAGGACACATCATTGTACTGAGAGAAGCAAGGTAGTCGTTACAATGAACTGCCCACCATCTCAGTTGTTCTGATCTAGCTGTGTGGAGCTGTTGGGAGTATTGGTCACATGTTGGAACACACACTGTGAACATGCTACATAAAGACCACCAGTAGAGAGGGTCGTTTGATCCACCAACAAGCATGGTAGCTGCCATAGTTTCATTGTCCACAATCCAGACACAGGTGGCACATTTGTTTCACACCCTGTTTCTGCCTGGACCATTTCCAGACACTTGGCAAAGAAAATTTGGTGTCAGAACATTGCGTATCCTGCCATTGACAGGCAACCACCATCATCTTTGTCTGCAGTGGTGTCATGAATAAAAACCTGTATTGTCTTTAGCAACAAAACAGGTTCTGTTTGAGATCTGACGACGGTTTAGGTCCAGTATGGAGGCCTTGTGGTGAGCACTTCAATCCTGCCTTTGCTGTGGAGCAGCACACTGCCCCAACTGCTGGTGTGATGATCTTGGGAGCCATCACATACAACAATCGATCACTCCTAGTAGTGATATGAGGGACACTAAACACTCAGTGACATGTACAGGACATTCTGCGGCCACATGTGTTACCTCTCATGGCAGGACTTCCAAAAGGCATTTTTCAGCAGGATAATGCTTACCCACACACACAAAGGATTTCCCAGGAATGTCTCTCTCAGACTGCAACACTTCCTTGGTCTGCCCAGTGACCAGATTTATCACTAATCAAGTATTTAAGGGTCCATTTGGGACTCCAACTTCGGTAACATATGCCAAGTGCGCAGGGTTTACAGGCCCAGCTGCAACATCTGTGGGCAAATATGCTGCAGGAAACCATATAGAACCTGTATGCCTCCATGTATGCTTCCATGCCCAACTGTACCCTACAGCATACCAGAATCTCCTTTCAATTGAATAATTTTTCCCAATAAACTAAATCTTTCACTGTAATATTGCAATTACTTACATATATCATCATTATTCATCATCATAACATCATATTCACACATAAAAACTGTACTCCATGTACTACAAAACAGGTCACATAGGACACAGTTGGGTGGTCCATAAGTGGAAATGGCTTAAAAATACTACACCTAGATCATGTAGTGCAAAATAAGCGGAATAAGTGATTTTACTTTATTCAACGCTGGTTATAAAACCATCTGTTAGGGTCAATATTCTGTCCTGAAGACGTGTAAAGTCATGAACAGCATCATAGGTATCTATGATACTGTAAGCTTTGATCATTAGACCTGTGGTTTGGTCAGGATTTGTGGCTGTAATATAAACGCTAAAAAATGCACCCACATTAGAGCCTTGTGAATGAGGCCTTAGTTTGCTGAGGTGGGGGTCTCATTTTGTTTTCTACTATGACCCAGACAATTGCTTTAGGAGTATGCTATAGAATCAAGTTCAAGTGTGTTTAAATACTTTTAAATTTAGAAATAATTCCATATCTGCATATTCGCTACACTATTCTGGATTTTAAGGTATTTTAGTTAGACTATATAATGTTGCTATCCAGGGCTGGTGACCTCATCTGCTTACCAAAAGAAAGCTGAATTTCCACTGGTGATCTAGAATGAATCATGAAATAGTTCTTCATGCATGATAAGCTACTTGCAAAGAGTAAAATATTGTATATATACATAAGGGCAAAATACAGCTGCAGCAATGTCCCTGGATGATGTACAGTATCCTTTACATTCCTCTTCCATGTACCTGAGACACTTACTCTCTATTGGTTTTATATCCTGGTTTATAACGTATTAGTCAAATCCTTGTGGGTATCAACTTCTGAGAAAAACAACAACATAAAATCCCCTGTGCATTTATAAAAGAAAACAAGAAATCCAATTACATTTGTTCATTAAAACTTTGAAAGGCTTCTTCAGTACAGAAGTGTGTGGAGCACTATCTTTATCTTACAAAAGTTGTAAGATTAATATAACATATTTTTCACCCTATAAGATGCACCTGCCCATAACACACACTTAAGTTTTAGAGAAGGAAAATAAGAAAAAAAATATTTTGAACTAAAGGTGTGTTAAAACATTTAATAAAATAATACCCTGTAATAGGAGGATCTGCTGCGACACACTGTTATAGGCGGGATCTGCTGTTGACACAACATTATATGAGGGGGAATCTGCTGCTGACATAATATTATGAGGAGGATCTGCTGTGACGCACTGTTATGGGGGGATCTGCTGTGATGCACTGTAATGGGGGGTTCTGCTGTGACACAGATCTGCATGCTCAGATGTAATCCGTGTATTGGGGTGGGCACTCCAGGACAGGATGCAGTGAAGTCACGAACGAGGAAAGCAATCCCAACACCAGCTTTTGCCAAAACAGAATTTTACCTAAATGTGGCAATAAACACAACCACAAATGCTGGAAACATACAATAAATTTACATACACCCAGCCCGAAGGCTGAGACCCTTATGCTGCACAGCACGGCGCCCTCCGATGGATGCAGAACGAAAGAGCAGTAATTTACCTACTGGCGGGCACAACTAAATGACCACACCTTACCTATTATTACAAGAATCACTGTATGGGTGTGTGGTACGGGCTAGCCTGCGATGCAGCACAATAGCTTACAATCTTACACAGATCTACAGTATTCCCCCTCCCATAACTGGTCCTGTAGCATGTGCTTGAGGATTCCTTCTGAGCAAAACGCCAGCCTAGCTTGAGTTTGTAAGAATTTTATCAGCTCTCGAATGTGAAATGTCACTTTAAGTTATGGAGTCCTTGCAATGATCAGTATGAGCTGTATCTCTGGCCCCCTGGAGCCCTTGAACCATGCATGTTGGTCTGTGAGAGGATGATGTCCACTTCTATCTTCATCAGATAAGTTAATTGCACTGAAGTTGTGGTCCTTATTGGTTCTCTTATTTGTTTGAGCATCATATTGTATATCTGCGTTAGAGACCGATTGTTGTTCTAGCATTAGACAGATACGATCTGTCCCCTGACGAACCTTGCTTACTACAAGGGGAAACACGTTGGGACTTCGTACATTGTATCAGATAAGCTATTATGTATAGTGTATCAGATAGTGTTAGGGCTGCATAAGGACAGGCTAGCCGAGGCAGGTGGACAGATTACTCCTACCATCAAGGTGTATCTCTGGGCTGAGCAGACTCTTTTAGGGTAAGTATAGGGACAGGCATTGGTTTCTCTTACGTGCTGTACCATTTGTGCTACCCATTTTCTGAAGTTACTAACCGTCCTTGTGTTACAGTTTTCCGATTAAATTGCTGTACTACTGCTATATCGGTCCTGTAGGGACCTGTCTTATTGGGTGTATTTTATGATATAATAAGTAAAAGTTAAGTTTTATGAAGTTGCTCTCAGTGATATTCTTGCAATAAACAGTAGTAACACTTGTGGCCTGACACAAACAGAGACCCTAACTAACTAACTACAGGCGTGGTCTCAGTCTCTAGGCGCCAACACTGTAATGAGGTGCATGCACGATTTTACCGACCCAGGTCTGCTATGCATCCACTGGTGACTCTGAACAGAACAAATGCCTCTCCAACAAGCATGCGGTCCCGCAGTGTATGTAGCTATGCTCCTCAGCTCTCATCAGCATTCCTGGAAGCAATCCTCGTACCTCTGGAGAGGATCAGGGTCTTGAACACAATCAACTTTACTTAGCTGCAGTTCTGGAGAGGGATGCTATCACACCTCGAGGATGTCAGACTCTCTGCTCACACAGTTCCTCAGTGTCTCCCACAGCCTCACTCTAAGATGGCTGCTGCCTTCCTCTCCAGACTTGTAACTCCACCCCCTGAGAGTTCCCGACATCACATCACATGAAATGCAGTCATGTTGCTGTGCTTTGGAAACAGCGGCATCTTGTGGCCAAACAGCAGAATGTCAGTCCAGATCATTTAAATTCATTTAACCCCTTAAGAACACATGACGTACCGGTACGTCATGATTTCCTGGTACTTAAGGACACATGACATACCGGTACGTCATGTGTACTACCGATCACCGCTGCTCGGCCAGCGGTGATCGGAACTAGGTACCTGCTGAAATCATTCAGTAGGTACCATGTTACATTGCTGAGGGGGGTCCTGTGACCCCCCTGTATCGGTGATCACTTCAAACCGTAAGTCAATTCAGACCTGCGGTTTGCAGCGCTTCCTGCAGTTTCTGGTCTGTGACAACACAACAAACATATAGAAATGCTCAGTTAGGGTAGCATAGTAGAGGTGACAGCTTCCCTTTAAATGGGTTGTCTCACTTCAGCAAATAGCATTTATCATGTAGATAAAGTTAATACAAGGCACTTACTAATGTATTGTGATTGTCCATATTGCCTCCTTTGCTGGCTGGATTCATTTTTCTATCGCATTATTCACTGCTTATTTCCATGGTTACGTCCTGTGGTGGCAGTGCTTGCACACTATAGGAAAAAGTGCTGGCCTCTCTGTAGCAGTGGTTGTAACCTCTGGAAACGAGCAGTGTATAATATGATGGAGAAATTAATCTAGCCAGCAAAGGAAGCAATATGGACAATTTCAATACATTAGTAGGTACCTTGTTAGAGATGAGCGAATTTCTCAAAAATTCGATTTGGAACGTTTGCCGAATTTCCCAAAAATATTTCATTGGTGATGAATCACATTAAAAAACAGCTATTTCTGCAGCATCGCACTAGTGTACGTGGGTACTGCAAAAGTGTTTTATTGTATGTATTTTTATCCCATCTGTTATCTCATGTCATACTTTGTCATACATTTATGTGATTTATCCTGTAAGATCCTCATTCACAGGCTGATTAACTGCACTACACTCGATTTTCACCACTAGATGGGGGAATAGTGTCATAGTCTATATAGACCAGCTCAGGTCTAGTCAGGGGAGTCAGTCTGAGTCTTTGAGCCATTAGCCTAGAGTCAAGAAGTACAAGCTATGTTGTACAGTTGTGGCCAAAAGTTTTGAGAATTACACAAATATTAGTTTTCACAAAGTTTGCTGCTAAACTGCTTTTAGATCTTTGTTTCAGTTGTTTCTGTGATGTAGTGAAATATAATTACACGCACTTCATACGTTTCAAAGGCTTTTATCGACAATTACATGACATTTATGCAAAGAGTCAGTATTTGCAGTGTTGGCCCTTCTTTTTTAGAATCTCTGCAATTCGACTGGCATGCTCTCAATCAACTTCTGGGCCAATTCCTGACTGATAGCAACCCATTCTTTCATAATCACTTCTTGGAGTTTGTCATTGTCAGAATTAGTGGGTTTTTGTTTGTCTACCCGCCTCTTGAGGATTGACCACAAGTTCTCAATGGGATTAAGATCTGGGGAGTTTCCAGGCCATGGACCCAAAATGTAAACGTTTTGGTCCCCGAGCAACTTAGTTATCACTTTTGCCTTATGGCACGGTGCTTCATCGTGCTGGAAAATGCATTGTTCTTCACCAAACTGTTGTTGGATTGTTGGAAGAAGTTGCTGTTGGAGGGTGTTTTGGTACCATTCTTTATTCATGGCTGTGTTTTGGGGCAAAATTGTGAGTGAGCCACTCCCTTGATGAGAAGCAACCCCACACATGTGTGTTGGCATGACACAGGACTGATGGTAGCGCTCACCTTTTCTTCTCCAGACAAGTCTTTTTCCTGATGCCCCAAACAATCTGAAAGAGGCTTCATCGGAGAATATGACTTTGCCCCAGTCCTCAGCAGTTCATGCACCATACTTTCTGCAGAAGATCAACCTGTCCCTGGAGTTCTTTTTGGAGAGAAGTGGCTTCTTTGCTGCCCTTCTTGACACCAGGCCATCTTCCAAAAAGTCTTAGGCCTCACTGTGCGTGCAGATGCGCTCACACCTGCCTGCTGCCATTCCTGAGCAAGCTCTGCACTGGTGGCACTCCGATCCCGCAGCTGAATCCTCTTTAGAAAACGATCCTGGCGCTTGCTGGACTTTCTTGGACGCCCTGAAGCATTCTTAATTGAACCTCTTTCCTTGAAGTTCTTGATGATCCTATAAATTGTTGATTGAGGTGCAATCTTAGTAGCCACAATATCCTTGCCTGTGAAGCCATTTTTATGCAACGCGTTTCTTTGCAGGTCACCATGGTTAACAATGTCAAGTCTGCCATTTTAACCCAATCAGCCTGACATAATGATCTCCAACCTTGTGCTCGTCAACATTCTCACCTAAGTTAACAAGACGATTACTGAAATGATCTCAGCAGGTCCTTTAATGACAGCAATGAAATGCAGTGGAAAGGTTTTTTTGGGATTAAGTTAATTTTCATGGCAAAGAAGGACTATGCAATTCATCTGATCACTCTTCATAACATTTTGGAGTATAATGCAAATTGCTATTATAAAAACTTAAGCAGCAACTTTTCCAATTTCCAATATTTATGTAATTCAAAACTTTTGGCCACGACTGTAGCTGGGAAGAGGAGAGAGGGTAGGAGAGAGCCCCTCTCTCTCAGCTTTATTGGACCCAATGGTCCATAGAAACCATGGAGGCATCCAAATCATAAAAGCCAAAGAAGTAGGCAAAGCAAGGAAAGGTGAGATCAACTTGTACAGTTTATTCCTCCAGAGTGACCAGTGACAAGTTTTGCAAGTAACAAGAGGAAGTATTACTTTATACAAGATAGACAAAGGAGTATATCAGCCATTTTGGAGGGCTTTTTAGACACCTTTGTATTCGATGTAGGACATAGAGCCACCGGCAGCCTCACCGCCAGTTTAAATTCTGAGAGCAGAAAGGCCATCTTCTAGAAAGCACTGAAATAGAAGTTAAGGAATCTGCAAATCACCTTGATCGGGATTAGTGCCAGGCAAGAGCTGCAGTCCCAAAATACTGACTTATTTACTATATGACTGATATGCAGCTGTACACATAAAAAGCCTGTGAACTGTGGACTTACTATATTCTGCCTCCATTGATATGAGAGACTGTATTACTTCTGGATGTAACTGTTACCAAGGAGCCATTATTCAGTAAAAGTTGTAAGTTGGATTCAACTTGTGCTCTGCCCCACAATTACTACTACTATTCTTACCATTGTTGTACCGCAACAGTACTGAAGCCACGACTAAAGGGACCTAGCCATAAGCACGTAAAGCCAAGTTACCACCAAGGGCACCTCACCCTCCATCTGGCCCATTTCTCTTACATCAGAGTGTGCCTCAGAGAATCCAGTGCTGTTCTCATTCGTCAACTGCCCAGGGATGACAAAACTGTGAGTAAACCAAAAACTGTGTTCCCCCCCCTCGGCCTACCTATACTTACACCGTGACCTCACAGAGATTTTTCCCCTGTTGGTCTGGCATATTGCATTTCGTGGCTGCAGAGAGCCTGTATAGTGTTGTAGACACTGTGCCTTGCAGTAACACACATAGGGAGTCTGCTGTGTTAGTGAAACAATACTGTGAGTCAGTAAGACACGCAGATGACAGACATCACTATTAGAATCAGTGGCGTAGCTATAGGGGTCGCAGTGGCTGCAACTGCGACTGGGTCCCTAAGTCAGGGGGGCCCACGGGACCCCCCAGGCAAGGGCATAACTATTGCGGTCACAGAGTGTGAGATCATGACTGGGCCCGGCAGGGGAAGGGGGCCCGCAGCCCCGCCGCAATAATTTTATAATAGCCAGCAGTGGCGATGGTGGCAGGACACAAGGAGATGAGTGCTTCCATTGTGGAAGCGATCATCTCCATAGTCATCTGTATCGCCATCCTCAGGACAGCAATACAGATGGATGCTGCCGCAGGGCAGGGGAGTGAGAGGTGTCTCTCTTCCTGTTCCTCTGATAGGCTGCAGGCACTAGGCCCGCAGTCGATCAGAGTGCCGGTGCAGGCGGCGCGATGACGTCATCAAGCCACCTGAGCCGTACAGCGCGGGACACAGGCCGGAAGAGGTCTGCATCGCATAGCTGCCATGGAGGTAAGTATAAGTGTTTATTTTTTTTATATGGTACAATACTTGTTACTGGCACATGATTGAGGGGGGGGAGGCACTTGTTACTGGCACATGATTGGGGGAGGGAAGGCACTTGTTACTGGCACATGATTGGGGGGAGGCACTTGTTACTGGCACATGATTGGGGGAGGGAGAGGCACCTGTTATTGGCATATGATTCCCCATTATTCGTGATAACATGATTGGGTGGGTGAAGTATTTGGGGGTTAGGCCTGGGGGGGGGGCAATTCAAAGTTTGCCCTGGGGCCCATAGAACTGTAGTTACGCCTCTGCTTAGAATCACTGCACACTTCACTTATTTGGTCAGTTTAACTCAAGCGTGAACTCAGCCTTACAGGTCATTGTTAGCGTCAGGTATAAAGAACCATGCAGAGGCCCAAGATCCTACTATAGTGTGAAAGAGCACCACTCCTTTTACATAGTCGTCAGCTGATTCCACATAGATTTCTACAGAACCTATTCTGTTACACGCTAAGACAAGTAGTGTCCCCCTCACAAAGTGGAGAGGGTGTCAGCAGTAAGTTTGTGTTGACGTCACTGGATGAGCATCAGGTAGGGTTCAGAACTTGACCCAAACAACGAACCGCATTGAAGTCAATGGAGACCAGAGCGCAGACAGGCGAGCAGCAGCAGGGTGAGAATGCCAAAAGCGCGCACAGACAGCCCTCACTTTCTGCCGTAGCTCTGACATATCAGGGTAAATTTTCAGGAACCTCTGCGCCACAAAGTTCAGCACATACGCCAGGCATGTGTGTCAAACTGGCTAGCCCCAGAGCTGCTACGAGATTTAGCCTGTTGTCGCACACGACCAACCTGGGTATGAGGCTAAGCGCCACCAACCACTCATTGGTCTGTTCTTCCATGTCTGCCCACTGCTCCTGCGCGGTGTGGGGTCTTTTCCTCAAACATATGAGTTTCAGAACAGCCTCCTGTCGTTTCCCCCTGGCTATGCTGAAGTTGGTGGTGCAGGTGTTGTGCTGATGTGATGAGCAGGCGGTAGAGGAGAAACCGGAGGAGGAAGCAGAGTAGGAGGAGAAGCCAACAGGAGGCTCCGAGAAATATCTAGCAATCCTTGGTGACAAGCGCCAAACTGCTGTCTGCCTCAGGCCCAGCCGCCTCTACATTTACCCAGTGGGCAGTTAGGGAGGTATAATTTCCCTGCCCATACTTACTGGTCCACGTGTCGGTTGTTATGTGGACCTTGCCACTAGTGATGTCGCGAACATAAATTTTTCCGTTCGCGAACAGCGAACGCGAACTTCTGCAAATGTTCGCGAACGGGCGAACCGCCATAGACTTCAATTGGCAGGCGAATTTTAAAACCTACAGGGACTCTTTCTGGCCACAATAGTGATAGGAAAGTTGTTTCAAGGGGTCTAACACCTGGACTGTGGCATGCCGGAGGGGGATCTATGGCAAAACTCCCATGGAAAATTACGTAGTGGACGCAGAGTCGGGTTTTAATCCATAAAGGGCATAAATCAACTAACATTCCTAAATTGTTTGGAATAACATGCTTTGAAACATCTAGTGTGTGTATACGATCAGGTATGATGTTGTATTGATCAGGTAGTGTAAGGGTTACGCCCACTTTACAGACATTGACAGACCAAACTCCCCTTTTAATGCACCGCAAACAACCGCAAACAGTTCATTTGCACAACCGCAAACTCCCCATTTGCACAAGGTTGTATACCAAGCTAGCCACGTCCCGGTGATGTCATTGAAGGTTTCTTCCTCCACCCAGCCACGTATAACACCAAGGGTCCCCGAAAGGTGAATTGAATTGATTTTTCGAACGGGGAGATGGTTAAAAAAAACTCTGGCTCCCTCCCCTTTGTTTTTATCCACGGTCACTGCGTCTGCGCCGTGCAATTTACTGTCACACCCGATATGAGTGGTATTTTCTGTAGTACTATTCTCATCAGTTTAATCACTCTAACGTCCCCAATCTGGGGGCCATTTATTGAATAGATGTTTCGAACGGTGAGATGGTTAAAAAAAGGCTGGCTCCCTCCCCTTTGTTTTTATCCACGGTGACTGCGTCTGCGCCGTGCAATTTACTGTCACACCCGATATGAGTGGTATTTTCTGTAGTACTATTCTCATCAGTTTAATCCCTCAAACGTCCCCAATCTGGGGGCCATTTATTGAATAGATTTTTCGAACGGGGAGATGGTTAAAAAAACGCTGGCTCCCTCCACTCTGTTTTAATCCACGGTCACTGCGTCTGCGCCGTGCAATTTACTGTCACACCCGATATGAGTGGTGTCTTAACTAGTACTATTCCTATCAGTTTAATCCCTGTTACGTACCCTATCCGGGGACGTGTGTTGAAGTGATTAACCATTGTCGAATTAGCGAACCATTACAACATCATGAAATAATTTAGTTCTGAGCTCTGTACTTGCTTTGTATTGGAATTGATGGGGATTTTTTTAATTGTCTGCATCATTTCTAATAAACTATTAAGAGACTTTATTATGATTTTTTATTTTATGTATTAAAAACCCATACAACATATAAAAAAAAAGGTAAATTAATGTTTTTTCTATGAAATATTATCCAGCCGTCCGATCGCTTTTGGTCTGACCATAATGAAGCAATGGCCTTATCATCTGGGGTGTGGCAACATTGCCAACACACTTATAGAGGTGATGATTGCTTCATTGTGATACGCAAGCCCCTTCACCACAACAAGGTAACGATCACGAAGTGGAATTGACACTTGTATGTGCCTTTTTTTGGTTTGTTTTTGCAGCCACAGTGCTGCACCATAGGACAGAAAAATTAGGCATGTACACATGCCTGAAAAATAATGGCATTGTTGCAGCCGCTATTGTAGCAGCGGCCGGAAAAATTGATGTTTTCCAGGCAGAAAAGTGACTAAAACATTGCGGCTTGAACCCTAGTTGGTGGTGGAGAATTCACGAAAGTCATCCGGTATGCAGACATTAAATACAGCAGCGGGGGGACCATTTTGAGGCCAAGGCATGTAATCAGGCCTTTTGTTAGTCAAACGTATCCCCCACTGTCAGTCCCTTCGGGATCCATGCCTCATTCATCTTTATGAAGGTGAGGTAATCAACACTTTTTTGACCGAGGCGACTTCTCTTGTCAGTGACAATGCCTCCTGCAGCACTGAAGGTCCTTTCTGACAGGACACTTGAAGCAGGGCAGGCCAGAAGGTCTATCGCGAACTGGGATAGCTCAGGCCACAGGTCAAGCCTGCACACCCAGTAGTGAAGGGGTTCATCGCTCCTCAGAGTGTCGATATCAGCTGTTAAGGCGAGGTAATCTGCTACCTGTCGGTCGAGTCGTTCTCTAAGGCTGGATCCCGAAGGGTTGTGGCGATGAGTAGGACTGAAAAAGCTCTGCATGTCCTCCATCAACAACACATCTGTAAATCGTCCAGTCCTTGCCGCCGTGGTAGGAGGAGGATTACACTCACCTCTCCCCTGTTAGATTCCCGTTGTGCTGTGACATCCCCCTTATAAGCTGTGTAAAGCATATTTTTTAGTTTGGTTTTGAACTGCTGCATCCTTTCCGACTTTCGGTAATTTGGTAACATTTCTGCCACTTTCTGCTTATACCGGGGGTCTAGTAGCGTGGCCACCCAGTACAGGTCGTTCTGCTTCATCCTTTTTATACATGGGTCTCTCAACAGACATGAAAGCATGAAAGATCCCATTTGCACAAGGTTGGATGCAGAGCTACTCATTTCCTGTTCCTCGTCCTCACTGATGTCATTGACGGTTTGTTCTTCCCCCCAGCCACGTACAACAACATGGGTCCCAGATAGGTGACAACAACGAGCACTCTGGGGTGCCTGCTGTGGTTGGTCTTCCTCCTCCTCAAAGCCGCCACATTCCTCCTCTGACTCCTCTTCCTCATACTCCTCTTCCAGCGTTGCCGCAGGTCCGGCAAGCGATGATGACAAGGCTGTTTCTGGTGGTGATGGTGACCACAACTCTTCCTCTTCACGCTCATCTACAGCCTGATCCAGCACTCTTCGCAGGGCACACTCCAGGAAGAAAACAAATGGGATGAGGTCGCTGATGGTGCCTTCGGTGTGACTGACTAGGTTTGTCACCTCCTCAAAAGGACGCATGAGCCTACAGGCATTGCGCATGAGTGTCCAGTAACGTGGCAAAAAAATTCCCAGATCCGCAGAGGCTGTCCTAGCACCCCGGTCATACAAATACTCGTTGACGGCTTTTTCTTGTTGGAGCAGGCGGTCGAACATTAGGAGTGTTGAATTCCAACGTGTAGGGCTGTCGCATATCAAGCGCCTCACTGGCATGTTGTTTCGCCGCTGAATATCATAAAAGTGCGCCATGGCCGTGTAGGAACGCCTGAAATGGCCACACACCTTCCTGGCCTGCTTGAGGACGTCCTGTAAGCCTGGGTACTTAGACACAAAACGTTGTACGATGAGATTCAACACATGTGCCATGCACGGCACATGTGACAACTTGCCCAAATTCAATGCCGACAACAAATTTGTTCCATTGTCACACACCACTTTGCCGATCTCCAGTTGGTGCGGGGTCAGCCACTGATCCACCTGTGCGTTCAAGGCGGACAGGAGTGCTGGTCCTGTGTGGCTCTCTGCTTTCAGGCAAGTCAACCCCAAGACAGCATGACACTGTCGTATCCGGGATGTGGAATAACCCCTGGGGAGCTGAGGGGATTCAGTTGATGTGCAGCCAGACGCCGCAGCAGAAGAGGACTCAGCCGAGGAGGATATCGAAGAGGATGGAGTAGGAGTAGAGGAGGTGGCAGTAGGTCTGCCTGCAAGTCGTGGCGGTGTCACCAACTCCGCTGTGGAGCCACGCATTCCATGCTTGTCAGCCGTCAGCAGGTTGACCCAATGCGCAGTGTACGTGAGATACCTGCCCTGACCGTGCTTTGCAGACCAGGTATCAGTGGTCAGATGGACCCTTGCCCCAACACTGTATGCCAGAGATGCTATGACTTCCTTTTCAATGACATGGTAGAGGTTTGGGATTGCCTTTTTTGAAAAAAAATTTCAACCGGGTACCTTCCACTGTGGTGTCCCAATAGCGACAAATTTTTTGAAGGCCTCAGACTCCACCAGCTGGTATGGTAAAAGCTGGCGGGCTAAGAGTTCCGTCAAGCCAGCTGTCAGTCGCCGGGCAAGGGGGTGATTCTGTGACATTGGCTTTTTACGCTCAAACATGTCCTTGACAGACACCTGACTGTGGGCAGATGAGCAGGAACTGCTGAAGGTGAGAGGAGGAGTGGTGGTTGGTTGAGAGGGGGCAGGGAGGACAGCAGTGGTTGACGTGGCTGAAGATGCTGGACCAGGAGGAGCATGGTGGCTTTGAGTTTGTGTGCTGCTTGTACTCATGTGTTGATCCCATAGGCGTTTGTGATGTGAGATCATGTGCCTTCGCAAAGCAGTTGTACCAAGGTGGGTGTTGGACTTCCCACGACTCAGTTTCTTTTGGCACAGGTTGCAAATGGCATTGCTGTTATCAGAGGCAGACACACAAAAAAATGCCACACTGCTGAGCTTTGCAATGATGGCATTCTGGTGGTGGCAACAGCATGCGTTGACTGGCGTGCTGTCTGGCTGACCCCAGGTGCCGATACATGCTGTCTGACTGTGCCACTAACTCCTTGCGACGACCTCCCCTGCTTCCAACTCGTCTCCTCATTCTCTCTGTCTCCCCTTCTGAACTTTCCCCCTCTTCTTCTCTTCGAGCAGGCACCCATGTGGCATCCGTGGACACATCGTCATCATCAACCGCTTCACTTGTATCTGACACCTCAGCAAAGGAAGCAGCAGTGGGTACAACATCATCATCATCATCACACTGTACGTCCATGTGTGTAATCCTGCCTGACTGAGACATATCCCTGTAATCTACATCATCTGGCAATAATGGTTGCGCATCACTAATTGCATCCAACTGATGTGTAAATAACTCCTCTGATGGATCAAGTGAAGCGGCTGTGGTGGCTGTGGTGGTAGTGGTGGTGGTGGCTGCGGGCGGGTGCATGGTAACTTGAGAGCAGGTGACCGAAGCTGAGCTGGAGGAGGATGGTGCGTCAAGGTTCTTAGCGGAAGCTGTTGAAGATTGGGTGTCCTGTCTAAGCCAGTCAACTATGTCCTCAGAATTTTTCGGGTTCAGGGTACGTGGCCTCTGAACACTGGGCATTATTCCAGGGACAGTGGAAATCACAGCACCACGACCACTGCGGGGTGACCTGCCTCTGCCTGTCATTTTTTTAAAAATAAGTGGTACTACGCGTGCTAGGTACTGTGCCACCCGGTATCAGTGGTGGGCACTGGCAGTGGGCACACTACAGTCAGTGGAAGTCGGCCTGACACACACTAGCAGGCAAGCAACTTAAATTACACTAAAGTGTAAAAATTAAATGCCTTTTTTTGATGCAAAGTCCTGTGCCACACGGGATGACAGGGGTGGGCACTGGCAGTGGGCACACTACAGTCAGTGGAAGTCGGCCTGACACACACTAGCAGCAGGCAAGCAACTGAAATTACATTAAAGTGTAAAAATTAAATGCCTTATTTATCGGCAAGCTACTGTGCCACCCGGTATCAGTGGTTGGCACTGGCAGTGGGCACACTACAGTCAGTGGAAGTGGGCCTGACACACACTGGCAGCAGGCAAGCAACTGAATTTAGACTACTGTCTAAAAATTAAATGCCTTATTTATCGGCAAGCTACTGTGCCACCCGGTATCAGTGGTTGGCACTGGCAGTGGGCACACTACAGTCAGTGGCAGTGGGCCTCACACAAACTGGCAGCAGGCAAGCAACTGAAATTAGACTAATGTGTAAAAATTAAATGCCTTATTTATCGGCAAGCTACGGTGCCACCTGGTATCAGTGGTTGGCACTGGCAGTGGGCACACTACAGTCTGTGGAAGTGGGCCTGACACACACTGGCAGCAGGCAAGCAACTGAAATTAGACTAATGTGTAAAAATGAAATGCCTTATTTATCGGCAAGCTACTGTGCCACCCGGTATCAGTGGTTGGCACTGGCAGTGGGCACACTACAGTCAGTGGAAGTGGGCCTGACACACACTAGCAGCAGGCAAGCAACTGAAATTACACTAAAGTGTAAAAATTAAATGCCTTTTTTTGATGCAAAGTCCTGTGCCACATCGGATGACAGGGGTGGAGCACTGGCAGTGGGCACACTACAGTCAGTGGAAGTCGGCCTGACACACACTAGCAGCAGGCAAGCAGCTGAAATTACACTAAAGTGTAAAAATTAAATGCCTTTTTTGATGCAAAGTCCTGTGCCACACGGGATGACAGGGGTGGGCACTGGCAGTGGGCACACTACAGTCAGTGGAAGTCGGCCTGACACACACTAGCAGCAGGCAAGCAGCTGAAATTACACTAAAGTGTAAAAATTAAATGCCTTTTTTGATGCAAAGTCCTGGGCCACACGGGATGACAGGGGTGGGCACTGGCAGTGGGCACACTACAGTCAGTGGAAGTCGGCCTGACACACACTAGCAGCAGGCAAGCAGCTGAAATTACACTAAAGTGTAAAAATGAAATGCCTTTTTTGATGCAAAGTCCTGTGCCACACGGGATGACAGGGGTGGGCACTGGCAGTGGGCACACTACAGTCAGTGGAAGTCGGCCTGACACACACTAGCAGCAGGCAAGCAACTGAAATTACACTAAAGTGTAAAAATTAAATGCCTTTTTTATGCAAAGTCCTGTGCCAGCCGGTATGAGTGGTGGGCACTGGCAGTGGGCACACTACAGTCAGTGGAAGTCAGCCTGACACACACTGGCAGGCAACTAACCTTAGATTAAAGTGTAAAAATGAAATGCCTTTTTTTGATGCAAAGTCCTGTGCCACATGGGATGACAGGGGTGGGCACTGGCAGTGGGCACACTACAGTCTGTGGGCCTGCAGCTCCTCACACACAGGCAGGCTAGGCAACTGCAATATGTATATGGAGAAAAAAAAAAAGCAGACTAATGTTGCAGCCCTAAAAAGGGCTTTTTGGGGTGATGTCAGGACGCTGTCCTTACAGCAGAGATCAGATGAGTCTTTCAGGACTGGAGTGGACACTGAATTCACTAGCCTAGCTATCAATTTCCCTATTAAATCAGCAGCAACTACACTCTCCCTCCTCTCACTAAGACTGCAGATTCCGAATGAATCTAAAATGGATGCTGTTCAGGAGATGGGAGGGTCTGGGAGGGAGGGTATGCTGCTGATTGTCTGGAATGTGTCTGCTGACTGTGAGGTACAGGGTCAAAGTTTGCTCAATGATGATGTATAGGGGGCGGACCGAACATTGCATGTGTTCACCTGCTGTGGCGAACGCGAACAAGCTATGTTCGCCGGAAACTGTTCGCCGGCGGATAGTTCGGGCCATCTCTACTTGCCACTGATGGCGTTATGCAGCGCACACCTGATTTTTTTCTGCCACTTGTTTGTGCAGGGCAGGGATAGCCTGCCTTGTAAAGCAGTGGCGGCTGGAAACCACGTACTATGGGACAGCTGCCGACATTACATTTTTAGTCTCCACTAGCCGGAATGGCAGCATTTCATAGGCCAGCGATTTTGAAATGCTGGCATGCAGGACCAGGGCTTAAGGGTGGGTAGGGGGTACTTTCTCTTTCTCTTCATGTGTTTGGGGGATGGACATCTGAATGCTTCCATGAGACGTGGAGTGTGGAGATGCTGGGTGACAGTGGTGATGGTGTGGCTGCCACATCCTCTTTTGCAGGGTGGCAGGTGCCCCTTTTGCTCCAGAGAGGGAGGAAGAGGTTGACACCACAGCAGAAGAGGGAGCAGGAGCAGCTCGTGCCTTGCGGTTGGATGCCAGGTCATGCAGGTGGTGTTCAGGTTGAGAACATCTATGCCTCGCTTCAGGCTCTGACTGCACAGCGTGCAAACCACCCATGTCCTGTCATCAGCATACTGCCTGAAGAACTGCCATGCCAGGGAGCTCCTTTACACCGGCTTTGATGTGTTATGTCTTTTGGCGGGTTGGGCAGTAACAGGCGTACCAGCTGGGGGACTGCCGTTTAGCTTTTGCACCTTGCTCCCTTTTTTGCTGTTCGTCTGGTGCTGTGTGCCCCCCTCCTCTTCCTCTGAACTTCACACATCACTTGCATGACCTGGATGCCATATTTAGGACCTCATCACCCTCCCCATTATCTTACACCCACTCCTCAACCCTGCCCTCCATGCTGGTCTGCACACTGCAGAAAGCCCCAGCAGTTGACACCTGTGTTTTGTCATCGTCATCAAAGACGTAATGTAGTGGATCTCCTACGTCCTCATCCTCAAACATAAGAGGTTGAGCATCAGTGCACTCAATCTCTGTCACTTTTGGGGCAGGGCTAGGTGGATGGTCCACAAAAACACAGCCAGCAGAGTCATCAAAAACATAAGTGACTTTTGCATGACGTGGGGCTCAGACTGCTTGGCTGATGTGCAAAGTGGTTGAGGTGGAAGACGGATGCCCGTGGGCTGCTGGTGCTAACTCTGCGCTTTTAGCAGTGGACCGGGTGAAAAACAAGGTGAAGAAACTGGAGGCATGTCAGCCATCCAATCTACTACCACCTTCACTTGTTCTGGCCTCACCATTCTTAGAGTGGTATTCGGGCCAACAAAAAAAAAAAGTAGGACACACCGGCCTGATCAACCGGCTAAATAACTATATATCCCTGTGACAGTGGCAAGTATAGTGTTTTTTTAACCCAAAAAATAGGTAGATCACAATGACCCAATTAACCGAATGAATAACTATTATATATCCCTGTGACAGTGGCAAGTAAAGGTTTTTTAGGTTTTTTCAGCAAAAAAAAAGTAGTTATGTCTCACCCACACAATTAACAGACTGATTAACCATAATATTTTTCTGTCACTGGTGCAAAGGGGTAGGATTGCTCCGAAAAAAGGCAACAGGCACCCTCAGACTGAACACCACTATTAAGTATGGTATTTCTGTCTCACTGGTGCAAAAGAGCTGTATTGCACCCATCAATAATGCCTACAGGTCACCAGCACACTTTTTAAATCTAATAAAAGCCTAACACTCTCCCTGCCTGCAGCACCGTCCCATATGATTCATACAGTCCCGGAAGTGGCGGTTAGGGTTTTCTTATCCCTAGTCACTGTTTATTTTGCCCTTCTTCTCATCCTTCATAAGAACAACCCCAAAAAACAGATCCTGTCTTTTGAGCATCCCCCTTCACACAGTCAGCATTTGCTCAGTAAACCATCTGTATTGCCGTCTGCTAGCCCCGCCTCCTGCCCTAGCTCCATCTTCCGTCTGCTAGCCCCGCCTCCTGCCCTAGCTCCATCTCCCGTCTGCTAGCCCCGCCTCCTGCCCTAGCTCCATCTCCCGTCTGCTAGCTCCACCTCCCATCTCCATAGGCACGAAAAACATGCTGAATCTGACCACTGACCATGTGTCCCCAGAATATTTTTGTCTTCTGAGCTCTTAAGGCCTGATTCCTCTAGCTTGCCGCAACCCCGCCAGTAATGAAATAAGTGACAGCTTGTAGGTGAGAACACTGTGCAGAGGTGTGTGGGTGAAGGAGGGGGGGTGACTCAACTTTCCCAGACTATTCCTCTGCACATATGTCATTCAGAACAGGAAGAAAGCTGGTTGTCACTAAATTATGTACTGTGACTCAGCTTTCCTGATGTCCTGCATGGCACAAGTGCAGAGGCATGAGAAGATATGAGGGTAGATGGGAGCTGTGTTAGGCCTCTTGCACACGACAGTATTTTGCGAACCGTATACTGGCCGTTTTTTCAGTTCAGAATACTGACAGTATACTGAACCATTCACTTCAATGGGACCGCAAAAAATACTGAAGTGTCTCCGTATGCCTTCCGTGTCCATTTTTCTGTTTTTCCGTTCCGTTTAAATAGCCCTTAGCAAACATTATAAAAAGTGGCTTATTCACTAGAGTGTGTCTGCAAGTGAGATCTACAGTACGCCACCAGAAAGCAGTGTGTTTAGCAGACATTATAAAAAGGGGCTTATTCACTAGAGTGTGCCTGCTAGTGAGAGATATACACCGCGCCATCAGAGAATTTTTTTTTCCGGGGAAAATTAACCTAATTTGTGCCACATCTGTGTGTGCGTTCAATCCGCAACCGTTATATTAATTACTCCAGCAGAGAATTACTAATATTTTGGGCAAATGTAACTAGTTTTCTCTCTCGCCTATGACAGCACCAGTGGAGAGACGCCGCCCCCATCCAGGACAGGAAACAGAATGCCACAACTGCTTTAAAAGGAGGGAACACCCTCAGCTTGCCAGCTCTGTTTCCTGTCCTAAGGAGGCAGGATTGGAATCCACACTGCGTGCTATCATGTGTGTGCTGCGGGCGCCCCGGCTCTTATGCTTAATGGAGGGCTTACCCGGGCGGTGTAAGTTCTTCCTGCGGAAGCCACCGCCAAGTCTGGGCTCCTTGAGCTTCCCCCTGCCTCCGGCTCCCTCTCCCTATGGGATCGGCGGTTGCCTTCCTTGTGGGGCGGTGGATGCGGCCTTGTCGCGGACCCGGCTGCTGGGGATGACGCACTTCCGGTGCGCGGCAGCAAAGGGAGGCGCGTCTGCGCATGACCGGAAGTAGGAGGAGCCGCTTCACACGCGCGGCAGCTTTCAAGCCCCAGCCAGCATAAAGACTGTGACTGGAGGGTCAATCAGTCTACCTACTCATTGAGCGGCTGCCTGGGTGAATATGGAGCAGGGTCAGCGTGTGGAGGTCACTGAAACTACCAATTAGCCGATACTATGGTGTGGTAAGGGGGTATTACCCCACATATATGATTTTCCTCTTTTCTGATTGCTGGCTGGGAATTGTGTTTTTCTATAGATCCCAAAGGAGGCAAAAAGGGTGTCAAGATCCAAAGATAAAGCATGTGCCCTTTGTAAGAGGAGATTGGCCTCAGGCTATGAAAAGCCTTTATGCCAGCACTGCATAGAGAAAGTAATGCAGGAAGAGACCCCTTCCCTGATCACTAACCTAAAGCAGATGATCCGGGATGAGGTCAGGGAGACTGTGAAAGAGTCCGTTAGTGGTCTTTTGGAAAATCGGCCCAGTACCTCAGCTGCAGCCTCGGTTTCCCCCTCGAGTGACCAAGACGTCTTATCAGGATTGGAGGAGGAAGGAGAGAGACTATCGTCCGATGAATCCTTTGAGGCAGATACAGTGGGCAGGCCTTTATTTCAGGCTGAGAATATTAATTCCCAACTAAAGATTGTTAGGGCCACAATGGGGTTAGACGACCAGAAGGCCCCTCAGTCAGTTCGTGACTCTATGTTTGAGGGTCTAGGTTCTAAGAAAGTCAGGAATTTCGACGTGCATGAAAATATAGAGGCTTTAATAGCCAGGGAATGGAGCAAGCCAGACAGGAAGTTTTTCATCCCCTCAGCTTTAAAACATAAATATCCGTTTGATGATAAGGTGTCAGCTTCCTGGGATAGGGCTCCTAAGCTTGACGCACCAGTGGCCAAAATATCAAAAAAGGCAGCTCTTCCCTTTGAAGATACAGGGTCACTCAAGGATATGATGGATAAGAGGGCAGACATATACCTCAAAAAGAATTGGGAAGCTACTACGGCAGCTTTTAAACCGGCCATTGCGGCTGCCCAGGTTGCTAGATCGCTTAAAGTCTGGCTCTCAGAATTGGAAGGGCAAATTAGAGGGGGAACACCTAGGGAGGCCATTCTTTCTTCCTTACCTATGATTTTTAATGGCGTTGATTTCCTGTCCGACGCTTAGATAGACATCCTTAAATTTTCTGCTAGAGCATCAGCTTTATCCAATTCAGCTAGGAGGGCTATTTGGCTAAAAAATTGGAATGGTGACTCTACGTCTACATCCAGGTTGTGCGGTATCCCCTGTCAGGGATAATTTTTGTTTGGGCCAATTCTTGACGAATTGTTAGAGAAAGCCTCAGACAACAAGAAGGGCTTCCCTACCCTTAGTCTGCCAACTTCTAAAAGACCTTTCCGTTCTCAAACAAATAAGAGATTCAGAAGGAGGGAAGGTGCTAAGCAAAATCTGGGGGCATCCAATAAGTCAAAAGGATATCTTTTTTCTAGGGCAGAAGCCTCAAAAAAGAAGGCGGATTGACGCCAGGGCTCCGGTGGGAGGTCGGCTCTCAATTTTTCTGGAAGAGTGGCAAAAAATCACAAACAGTTCCTGGATTCTGCAAGTAATAAGAGAAGGGTACAAAATAAATTTTCTAAGTCTACCTCAGAGCAGGTTCGTAATAACAGACTTTCGCAAGAATCCTCTCAAACAGGAAGCTATTGTAACAGAAGTTTTTGCCCTCTTGAAGAAAGAAGTGTTGGTAAGGGTTCCCCCCCAGGAGATAGGAGGAGGTTACTACTCATTATATCAACATTCCCTCCAGTGAGCAGAGGCTATAAGTATATTTATTTAAATTGCTATATTGTGCCTACTCTTGGCTCCTGGATTAGATCTAAAACTTAACTTTTAATAACTTCTTAGCTTAACTCTATATTAAAAGCTGAATGATCGCTTGCCTGACTAGCTATCACTATCACTATATCTTGCGGAGTGTCACTCCACTACTATTAAAGGGGAGAGGGTCGCGCGCTCTATCTCCCCTTTACTGGTTTGAGTGTATCCAGGTATAGCGATCATATGTTAAAATCACTGCACACTATAGGGGGATAGTGTGCAGTGATTTTAACATATGATCGCTATACCTGGATACACTCAAACCAGTAAAGGGGAGATAGAGCGCGCGACCCTCTCCCCTTTAATAGTAGTGGAGTGACACTCCGCAAGATATAGTGATAGTGATAGCTAGTCAGGCAAGCGATCATTCAGCTTTTAATATAGAGTTAAGCTAAGAAGTTATTAAAAGTTAAGTTTTAGATCTAATCCAGGAGCCAAGAGTAGGCACAATATAGCAATTCAAATAAATATGGGGTTACTACTCCACTCTTTTCCTTGTGACAAAGCCGAATGGATCCTACCGAGCCATAATACATTTAAAAATGTTAAACCAACATCTAGTGTACGAGAAGTTTCGTATGGAGACAATCAAAACAGCGATTCTAGGTCTGTTCCCGGGGTGCTTTATGGCCACTCTAGATCTAAGGGATGCCTACTACCATATCCCTATCCATCCCAGCCATCAAAAGTTTCTAAGAGTGGCCATACAGCTGGAGGAGGAGATTCTTCATGTTCAGTTCAGAGCCCTCCCCTTTGGGTTAGCCCAGGCCCCCAGGCTGTTCACAAAGGTAGTGGCAGAAATGTTGGCACAAGTGAGGGAGAAGGACTCAATTATCGTCCTCTATCTGGACGACTTTCTCCTTGTCTCCCACTCAGGCCACCAGTTGGAGGAACAGATTGTGTGGTTCAAGGAGGTACTGCAGAAGTTAGGTTGGGAAATAAACCTGGAAAAATCAAACCTTATACCAAGTCAGAGATGTTCATTTTTGGGAATGATTCTGGATTCCACAACCCAGATATGTCAATTGGCGCTGCCAAAAGCCCGAAGTCTAATTTCGGAGGTCCAGGATCTTATGCACAGTCAGTCAGTTACCTTGAGAAGGGCCATGTCGGTCCTGGGGTTGATGACAGCGGCAATTCCAGGGGTAGAATGGGCACAATTTCATTCCAGGACCCTGCAACTACAGATCTTAGCAGAATGGGACAAGGAAATTGTCTCTCTGAATTCACCTTTTCATCTATCCCCTCAGACGCTTCTGTCTCTGGGGTGGTGGATGAATCTGCCGAATCTCCAAAGAGGAGTTCCCTGGGTAAGGAGGGAGGTCTTATCCCTAACCACAGACGCCAGTCCCCAGGGTTGGGGAGCGCATGTTCACTCTCTGCTTCTTCAGGGATCCTGGAATCAGGATCTCCAGTCAAGGTCCCAAAACTTCAGGGAACTAAACGCCATCAAGTTAGCTTTGAGTCAGAGTCTCCCGGTCATAAAAGGAAAAAATGTACAAATTTACTTAGACAATATGACAGCAGTGGCCTACATAAACTTGCAAGGGGGGACCAAATCTCCAGCTCTCATGTCCCTAGTTCGAGAGATCTTTTGTCTGGCAGAGGATTCTCTCTTGTCAATTTCTGCAGTACATCTAAGAGGGAAGGACAATGTAGCAGCGGATTTCTTGAGCCGACACCAGCTCCGACAGGGAGAATGGTCCCTAGATCCCCTTATTTTCAAGAAAATAGTAGATCTTTGGGGGACCCCAGTCATAGACCTTTTTGCTACCCGATCCAACAAGAAAGTAAAGAAATTCTTCTCTCTGTCACCAGAGGAGCATCTGACAGCAGTGGACGCTCTGGCCCAACCTTGGGGGGAGGGTCTCCTTTATGCTTTTCCTCCCCTGAAGTTAATCCCAAGGGTATTGAGAAAGATCAGAGAGGAACAGGCCTTAGTAGTTATGGTGGCCCCCATCTGGCCAAGGAGGGTTTGGTTTTCATGGCCTCAGAAGATGTCAGTAGCCACTCCTTGGGTCCTTCCAGCAGTACCGGGGTTGTTAGTACAGGGTCCTATCCGACATCCAGAAGTGGAGAACCTGCACTTGACTGCTTGGCTATTTAGAGGCAGATGTTAAGTCGCAAGGGTTTATCGGAAGAGGTTATCTCTACTCTACTGGCCAGTCGTAAGAAGATTACTTCTACAATTTATACTCGTACGTGGAAGGCCTTTTTCAACTTTGTTAAAGTTCCGGTAGATGTGTTGGAACCACCTCCGATAACCCTTATCTTGGATTTTTTACAGGCAGGTTGGAACAAAAAGCTTAGGCCTAGCACTTTAAAAGTTCAGGTTTCTGCATTGAGTGCACTATTTGAATTTAAGTTAGCGGACCATCCTTGGGTAAAGAGGTTCATAAGGGCAGTTTCCAAACTATCTCCAGTATCCAAGTCAAGGCTTCCCCCCTGGGATCTTAATTTAGTCCTCTCTGCACTAACAATAGATCCTTTTGAGCCTATTCAGGGCTTCTCCATCAAAATGTTAACCCTGAAGTTGGCCTTCCTTCTGGCAATCACATCAGCCAGAAGGGTGGGAGAGATTGCAGCCCTTTCCATTATTAGCCCTTACCTTAATATTCTGGAAGACAGAGTTATTATTTCCCCAGATCCATCCTTCTTACCAAAGGTGTCATCCTCCTTCCATCGCTCTCAGGAGATAATTCTACCATCCTTCTATGCCTCCCCCAAAAAAGAGGTAGAGAGGGAGTTTCATTGTTTAGATGTGAGGAGATGCTTACTAACCTATTTAGAATCAACAAGAAACTGGAGGTCTTCACAGAAGCTGTTTGTTTCCTTTCAGGGAAGACAAAGGGGGCAGGCAGCTTCTTCACAGACCATTGCCCGTTGGATTAAACAGGCCATTCAGGTAGCCTACTCGGTTAAGGGTGTCCCTCCTCCCTTACTGTTTGGGGCTCATTCAACTAGGTCAGTCTCTACGTCATGGGCGGAAAAAGCCTCGGCCTCCATAGAGCAGATCTGTGGGGCAGCTACCTGGAGCTCACCGCATACCTTCTTAAAACATTACAGGCTGCAACTCCCTTCTAATAAGGGTTTGAGTTTCGGCCAGAAGGTGCTTCAGGCAGTTGTCCCACCCTTGCTAGATCTAGCTTATATCTCCACTGGTGCTGTCATAGGCGAGAGAGAAAAATACGATTACACTTACCGGTAATACGTTTTCTTTGAGCCTATGACAGCACCCGTCTAATTCCCTCCCAAAAAAAAAAAAAAAGTTATTAGAGATTTTGTGTATATACGATTGGTATGTTTTGTATATGCTTTCAGCTTATTCTCCTTAGTGCTTGGAATAGTACTGGCGAGCTCGGGGTGTTCCCTCCTTTTAAAGCAGTTGTGGCATTCTGTTTCGTGTCCTGGATGTGCACTGTCCCAGGGGGTCAGTAGTGTAGCTTTAGGTATGCTGGGCTTTGTAGTGCAGGGCAACCCACTAACCTGGGACCGACTGTCATCTTCAATCGGGTCAGCACTGGAACAGGCAGGTGATGAATGTCGTGATGCCAGTGCCAATTGAACGGTGGCACACCGTGTAGTGACAGGTGGAATAATTGAGGAATCTTTATATACTTGAATAACAGGATAACTTTACTGAACGTAGTTGAAGATAGATGAAACAGTCAGTAGGTACAGTTCCAGAATGTTCCACACGTTACAATACAGTCACAGAAGTGGTTCAGGTTAGTAATCACAGTCCCAAAAGGCTATCTTCAAGACAGGCCTCCCAAGATCGGGGCTTTCATCTTACTCTTAATGCAGCAATACACTTCAGGCAACTGTTCTCTCCCTCCAGGGATACTTGTCCTGTATGCAGCTTGACTAAGGAGGCAACACTTCTCCACTAGTTCTAGGGTCTGGACTGCTCCTCCTAGGGAATGACTCTTCCTAGGCTGGACCCCCTCAGGCTATAGGGCCTGGGCTGACTTCAACAGGCACAAGGCCTGGGCCTTGCCTTCACAGGCTCAGACTAGATTAGACTGCCTTTTCTTCCCCTGACTAGGCCTATATATAACTAGGGCTCCCTAGCTCCCTCTAGTGACCTGGAGCTGGAATGACATCCCTAGCAGGCCTGCACATGGCAATATCACAGTAACAGGGAAATACACAGCATTGCATTACATGAAGATGTTTTACACCAACCTCCCCATATTTTGAGGGGAACGACAGCACACAAGTGACCCTTCTGTAGTGACGGGCATTACAGCTCCCGTACACTACAGATGGGGGCGGCGTCTCTCAACTGGTGCTGTCATAGGCTCAAAGAAAACGTATTATTGGTAAGTGTAATCGTATTTTTGGGCATATCTGTGTGTGCGTTCAATCCACAAACGTTATATACAATATTCCAGCAGAGAATTATTTGTATTTGGGACACATTTTACTACTTTTGGGCACATCTGTGTGTACGTTCAATCCACAAATGTAATATACAGTGTTCCAGCAGAGAATAATTTTTTTGGGGGACAAATTTAACTAGTTTTAGGCATATCTGTGTGTGCGTTTAGGCCGCAACCATATATACAGTATTCCAGCATAGAATTATTTGTATTTGGGACAAATTTAACTAGCTTGGGGCACATCTTTGTGTGCGTTCAATCCGCAACCTTTATATTCATTACTCCAGCAGAGAATTATTTATATTTTCGGAAATTTAACTAGTTTTGGGCACATCTGTGTGTGCTTTTAGGCCGCAACCGTATATACAATATTCCAGCAGACAATACATTTTATTTGGGACAAATTTATATCCCATACTGAATTGAATCTGAAAACACTGTACACAGTTTACTATGCCCAGATTAATGGACATTGTAATATGCACAAAATCTGTGGGTTTTTGTATCCCATACTGAACTGAATCTGAAAACACTGTGAATGTTACAACTTCCATTAATCTGGGCCTAGTAAAGTGTGTACAAAATCTGTGAGTATTTGTATCCCATACTTAACTGAATCTGAAAAAAGTGCGTATATTACAATTTCCATTAATCTGGGCCTAGTAAAGTGTACAAAATCTGTGAGTTTTTGTATCCCATACTGAACTGAATCTTAAAAAAGTGTGTATATTACAATTTCCATTAACCTGGGTCTAGGAAAGTGTCCACAAACTGTGGATTTTTCTATCCCATACTGAACTGAATCTGAAAACTCTGTCTATTTTACAATTTCCATTAATCTGGGTTTAGTAAATTGTCCATAATCTGTGGGTTTTTGTATCACATACTGAACTGAATCTGAAAACACTGTGTATATTACAATTTCCATTAATCTGGGCCTAGTAAATTGTCCACAATCTGTGGGTTTTTGTATCACATACTGAACTGATTCTGAAAAAGTGTGTATTTTACAATTCCCATTAATCTTGCCCTAGTATACTGTGTACAAAATCTGTGGGTTTTTGTATCCCATACTGAACAGAATTGGAAAACACTGTGTATATTACCACTTTCATTAATCTGGGCCTAGTAAAGTGTCCACAATCTGTGGGTTTTTGTATCCCATACTGAACTGAATCTGAAAACACTGTGTATATTACAATTTCCATTAATCTGGGCCTAGTAAAGTGTCCACAATCTGTGGGTTTTTGTATTCCATACTGAACAGAATCTGAAAAAAGTGTGTATATTACAATTTCCATTAATCTGGGCCTAGTAAATTGTCCACAATCTGTGGGTTGTTGTATCCCATACTGAACTGAATCTGAAAACACTGTGTATATTACAGTTTCCATTAATCTGGGCCAAGTAAAGTGTCAACAATCTGTGGGTTTTTGTATCCAATACTGAAATGATTCTGAAAAAAGTGTGTATATTACAATTTCCATTAATCTAGCCGTAGTATACTGTGTACAAAATCTGTGGGTTTTTGTATCCCATACTGAACAGAATCAGAAAACACTGTGTATATTACAATTTCCATTAATCTGGGCATAGTAAAGTGTCCACAATCTGTGGGTTTTTGTATCCCATACTGAACTAAATCTGAATACTCTGTCTATGTTACAACTTCCATTAGTCTGGGCCTAGTAAAGTGTCCACAATCTGTGGGTTTTTGTACCCATACTGAACTGAATCGGAAAACACTGTGTATATTACAACTTCCTTTGATCTGGGCCAAGTAAAGTATCCAATCTGTGAGTTTTTGTATCCCATACTGAACAGAATCTGAAAACTCTGTCTATATTACAACTTGCATTAATCTGGGCCTAGTAAAGTGTCCACAATCTGTGGGTTTTTGTATCCAATACTGTCCTGCATCAAAAAACGGTGTCTTTAGTGGACAGTAAAACAATCTGCGCCACATCTACAGACAAAACCATTAATATGAAGAAGGCTAGCACAAAGGGTCAGAGAAGTGGGCGTGATGCTGATGGTGCAAGCAGAGGCCATGGCCCTGGGCACAATAAAACTGTGCCTTCTGCCAGTGCACCAGAAAAAAACTAAAAATCCACCTTACCCAGCTCCATGTCCAACTTAGCTGGGCGGCACAGGACAACATTGTCCAAGTCGGACCAGAGCGAACAGGTGGTCGGTTGGATTGCAGAAGATAATGCTTCCAGTCGGTTAAACACCACTCTCTCTTCCACTAAGTTCAGTCTCTGTAGCCAAGAGTCTGGTCAACCGAAACCTCACTCTGATCCTCCTTCCTCCCACCATGTTGTGTCTGGCCAAACAAATGACCCCACACTCGGATATTTAAATAATCGCTTTTCATCGCCAGTACTTGGTTTGGCTCTCTCGCCAAGCAAGCTTGAAGAGGTACCTTAGATATTGTGCCCTGACTCCCAACCTCTTGAGCCTTCACGGTGGTGAACCTCAATCATTCATTTACAAGGTGGATGATTATGAGACACAGTTGTCAATCACTGAGGTTGTGGTTAGGTCAAGTCAGGAGGATGATCAGAGTGAGGAAGTGGAAGAGAAGGTGGTGGGCAAAACACTGACCCAACATGGGAAGGTGAAAAGCCGAGCAAGGACTGCACCACAACAGTCTGGAAGAGGCAGTGGGGTTGCAAAAGGGAGATGTTGGCCAACACCAAACAGGCCCGCAACCGTTACACCGAGCACCCCCATTTGTGATTCTCCCTTGCCAAGGGGTAGGTGTTCCACAGAATGGTGCTTTTTTGAGGAAAGCGCAGACGACAAAAGAGTGGTAGTTTGCAACCTGTGCCATACCAAAATGAGCCGCGGTGTGAACACTAACAACCTCACCACCACCAGCATGATCCGCCACATGGCAATCCCTTGTCGAAGGCGCAGGCCCGGATGCCCCTCGCCCTGCACCTGGCCCTTCGCATGAACCGTTAGCAACAACATCCATTTCCCTGTCCCAGCGCAGCGTCCAAATGTCGATAACACATGCATTTGAATGCAAGCGCTTATACCCACCCACAGGCCATAGCATTAAATGCGCAACTTTCGAAATTACTGGATCTTGAAATGTTGCCATTTAGGCTTGTGGACACTGAGGCCTTCTGCAGTCTGATGTCGGCGGTTGTCCCTTGGTACGCAGTACCCAGCTGCCACTATTTTTTACATTGTACCGTGCCTGCTTTACACCAGCATGTGTCCCAGAACATTACCTGTGCCCTGACCAACGCACTTACTGGGAAGGTACACCTCAGTACGGACACATGGACAAGTGCTGGTGGCCAGGGACGCTACGTTTCCCTGACCGCACACTGGGTGAATGTTGTGGAGGCTGGGAGTGAGTCGTACCCTGGGATGGCACAGGTATTACCCACGCCCAGTATTGCAGGCCCTACGTCCATCAGGGTCTCCGCCAGCAGCTATGTTACTGGCTCCAACCCCCACTTCTCCTCCTCCGCCACCTCCTCTTCCACCTCCAACAGCAGTCAGCCATCAGTCGCTAGCTGGATGCAGTGTAGCACTGCTGTGGGTAAGCGTCAACAGGCTGTGCTGAAGCTGATCTGCCTAGGGGACAAACAGCAAACCGCCGCAGAGTTGTGGCAGTGTATAAGTGCCAGACTGAGCTGTGTCTCTCAAAACTCAACCTACAAGCAGGCATGGTTATGTCTGACAATGGCCGTAACTTGGTGGTGGCTTTGGAGTTTGGCAACCTGACACACATCCCATGCCTAGCCCACGTCTTAAACTTAATGGTTCAGCGGTTTATAAAAACCTACCCCAATTTGGCAGAGCTACTAGTGAAGGTGTCACCGTTTTGTCTGAGCGTGTATTTAGTGCTACTGGTGGCATTATAACTGATAAGCGTATTCGCTTGTCCACTGACAATGCTGACAGGTTGACTCAGATAAAAATGAACAAGGCCTGGATTGCCCCTGACTTCTCAACTCCACCAGAGCAGAGCTGAGAGGATGATGAACATAAAGGCAATTTCAATGTATTTCAATGTATTGTTTATAATGTACTCAGTCTACTGTAGTGTATTCCCATGCACCTTTTCCACCACAAAAAAGTGTATATGGTTGAATCTTGTTTTCTACTCCTCCTCCTCATCCTCCCCCTCATCCAAATTGTATATATTGCCTCCACTACAATTTTTAAAGAGGGTCAGATCACCAGCAGGCCTTCAACCATAATATTTTGGAGGGTCAGCTCACCATCAGGCCCTCACCTTTAATGTTTTAGAGGGTCAGCTCACCAGCAGACCCTCAACCATAATGTTTTATAGGGTCAGCTCACCAGCAGGCCCTAAACCATAATGTTTTATAGGGTCAGCTCACCAGCAGGCCCTAAACCATAATGTTTTATAGGGTCAGCTCACCAGCAGGCCCCTTAACCATAATGTTTAACGGGGTCAGCTCACCAGCAGGCCCTAAACCATATTGTTTTATAGGGTCAGCTCACCAGCAGGCCCTCAACCATAATGTTTTACAGTGGTGTAACTAGAAATGACTGGGCCCACAGCAAATTTTAAATGGGCCCCCCCAACCCCTTCACAACCCCTCCTCCCATGCAACTCCCACTCTTGTGACTTGTGGCAGTCGCAAGAAATCCAGCCATGTTGGTTTTCTTGCGACTGCCGCAGCGATACCATCCATTTCTATGAAGACAAATCAGCATAGACATGTGATGGTGCACTCACCTGGCTTGTGTCAGCACGGACTACGCCCAGATCCTCAGCGTTCCATATGGATAAGAAGATAAAAGAAAGTCCAGCATGAAAAAAATGGTCCAACTTTCAGAAATTTGTTAATGTTTCTTCCTTGCAGCAGCTGCATCTAGCTCCTGAAACCGTGTCCTCCTGCGATTTTATAGATAATTTTGCGAACCATAATCACAATTTTTATCCTCTTCAGTCGCGGACTACTGCCCTGGACTGTTTTCAGGAGCTAGTGATACAGGACCTATAGGCATTAAAAACACATACAGATTCGTTGGGTGCATATAATTGCTGGTGCAATTTATCTCATGGGGAACGACAAGCCTTGAGGTAGTGTTGACCGGTGTGTCAATGGGGGCAAAATTTTCCCCTTCTCTTGCAAACGTCTATATGTGTTGGTGGGAGCATTTCCATCTATTTGCATGTTCGAATCCCTGGGTATCTTCCTTGAAGTGGTACGGCCGTTACATCGATGACCTGCTGGGTGGTGTGGCGGCAGTAGCACTTTTTGGAGATATCCTGAACAATAATACCAAAAATCTGAGATTTACTCTTAGCTCCAGTCTCTCTACCATTGCCTTTTTGGATCTAACTCTGGGAGGAGATTATGACAATCATACAGTTGCTACTACCACCTACCGGACGGACATGGCGAGTAACACCATACTCCACGATGCATCATGTCATCCATCTCACATTATTAATAATATACCTAAAGGCGAATTTATTCACATTAGGCGAAATTGTACTTTGGATGAGGAATGTCGTGTGGAGATGGGTGCTGCTGCTAATCGTCTTTCTGTTAGGAAATATCCTCAGACATTGTTAAATGCTGCCCAAAGAGTTGTGTCACGTCTCACTTAGAAATGCCTGATTTTTCCAATGAGAAAGAAACCACATACTGAAATTTCCAGTTATAATCGGACACCAACATTTCTTACGAACTACATTCTTAAGTATGCATAGGTGTGCCGAATTATTAAAAATCATTTATCTGTATTTTGTACTGAGGAACAGTGGCGTCCTATTATTAAAGATGGCATCAAATGTGTTCCCCGACAGGCCCCAACACTGCACAGCAGGATCAGTCCCTCAATGTTTGCTGAAAAACCGCAGTCACGTCCTACGTGGCTGCGGTATTTAGGCAACTTCAAATGTGGACATAGAATTTATACTTGCTGATCAGTCATGAAGGTGGGTGATCAGGTTTTCTCACATGGGAACAATAAGTCATTCTAAGTTCAGCAGTATATTAACTGTAACACATCATATGTGGTATATTGTATTACCTGTTCCTTATAAAATGGGCACATGCTCTGCCCAGGGCCTCAATCGCAAACACGACTTGATCCTATATTATTGAGTTTTTCTCTTTTCTGGTTTTATATCCACATTTTTGTAATGTGTTTTATATGGTTATATGTATGTTTCTCAATGTTGAATTTGCATGAGGGTGAGGCGGGGCCTCATTTACCTCACCTGTGTTAGGGGGTTGAACCCTATTAATCTAGACTCGCCTCCAGTTTTGCACTTTGTCATGAATAAGGATCGCTAGTGTCTTTTGATCCAAAACGCATAGAAGCAATATGTTACTGTTTTTTTTTGCACTGTAAAGAATAAAGTTGGACCATTTTTTTCAAGCTGGACTTTCTTTTATCTTCTTATTCATTTCTATGGGATCACCAGTACTTAGCAATCCTGGCTGTCACACAACCAGTGTCTCTCTGCTATGAGGCAGGGCACATACCTGCAGAAGACTGCCATTCCTTCTTCTCCTTCTGGTCTGGTCCTTCTGTTTCCTGGGCAGGTGCCACACACGTCACTCATACACATAGCACCGCGGCGGCCCAGGGAACAATCAGGAAAGAACGGCAGGGCGTGGAGCACCATATTAATCAGGCTGAAGGGCCCTTCCTTTCATGAATTAAGGAGGCCGGGTACCAATTTTACCACATGTTGAGGGAGCCTGACAACAAAATCATTTAGTATTGCTAGGAGCAGCTGCTTTCCCTGCTTCCCTGATAGATACGCTACTGATGCCAGTCTTAGGCCTAGTTCACACAACTAAAAAATGCTTAATAAAATCAGCATGGAATCCACTTTTTTTCAGCTTGATATTCAGCGTGTAGATATTTTACTGTGCAGGCCTTCTACAATTTCATTAATAAATATATTGAAAAGAATAGGGCCCAATACTGACCCATGAGGTACTCCACTAGTTACAGTGACCCAATCTGAGTATCTACCGTTAATAACCACCCTCTGTTTTCTGTCACTTAGCCAGTTACTTACCCACATACAGACATTTTCTCCCAGTCCGAGCATCCTCATTTTATATACTAACCTTTTATGAGGTACGGTGTCAAATGCTTTGGAGAAGTCCAGATATACGACATCCATTGATTCGCCGCTGTCAAGTCTAGAACTTACCTCCTCATAGAAGCTGATTAAATTTGTTTGGCATGACCGATCCCTCATGAAGCCATGCTGATATGGCGTTATTTGCTTATTTTCATTGAGATACTCCAAAATAGCATCTCTTAGAAACCCTTCAAACAGTTTACCAACAAAGATGTTAAACTTACCGGCCTATAATTTCCAGGCTCTGTTTTTGGACCCTTTTTGAATATTGGCACCACATTTGCTATGCACCAATCCTGTGGAACATTCTCTGTTATTATAGAGTCCGTAAATATCAGAAATAATGGTCTGGCTATGACATCACTTAATTCCCTTAGGATACGGGGGTGTATGCAATCCGGTCCTGGCGATTTGTCTATTTTAATCTTTTTAAGTCGCTGTTGTACTTCTTGCTGGGTCAGACATTTATTTTAATGGGAGATTCAGTGCTGATTCTGCGCAATCCCCTAAATCTGGTGTCCCAGCAGTGGCTGGCAAAGTTTAATAGTGTCCGGCAAAGGATATATTTTGTTCTGGTGTGAAATTCAATTGCCAAAATAGCAATACCATAAATCAGTGGTTTCAGCTGTGACTGGCCAAGTTTAATAGTGTCCGGCAAAGAATATTTTTTTTTCTGGGGTGAAATTCAATAGCAAAAATAGCAATACCGTAAATCTGGTGTCCTAGCAGTGGCTGGCCAAGTTTAATAGTGTCCGGCAAAGGATTTATTATTTTCTGGGGTGAAATTCAGTTGCAAAAATATAAATACCGCAAATCTAGTGTTCTAGCTGTGACTGGACAAGTTCAATAGTGCCCGTCATAGGATATATTATTTTCTGCGGTGAAATTCAGTTTAAAAAATAGAAATACCATAAATCTGGTGTTCTAGCTGTGACTGAACAAGTTTAATAGTATCCGTCAAAGGATAGATTTTGTTCTGGGGTGAAATTCAATTGCCAAACTAGATATACCCTGAATCTGGTGTTCCAGCGGTGACTGGACAATTTCCCTAGTGTTCGTCAAAGGATAGATTATTTTCTGGGGTGAAATACAGTTGCAAAAATAGAAATACAGTAAATCTGGTGTTCCAGCTGTGACTGAACAAGTTTATTAGTATCCGTCAAAGGATAGATTTTGTTCTGGGTTGAACTTCAATTGCCAAAATAGCAGTACCCTGAATCTGGTGTTCCAGCTGTGATTGGACAATTTCCCTAGTGTCCGTCAAAGGATAGATTTTGTTCTGTGGTGAAATACAGTTGCAAAAATAGAGTAAACCAGGTGTTCCAGCTGTTGCAGGCCTAGTTTAAATCTGTCCGTAAAAGGGTATATTTTTTTCTGGGGTGAAACTTAATTGCCAAAATAGCAATACCCTGAATCTGGTGTTCCAGCTGTGACTGGACAATTTCCCTAGGATATATTATTTTCTGGGATGAAATACAGTTGCAAAAATAGCAATACCATAAATCAGTGGTTTTAGCTTTGGCTGGCCAAGTTTGATAGTGTCGGGCAAAGGATATATTTTTTCTGGGGTGAAATTCAATTGCCAAAGTAGAAATACCGTAAATCTAGTGTCCCAGCAGTGGCTGGCCAAGTTTAATAGTGTCCGGCAAAGGATTTATTATTTTCTGGGGTGAAATTCAGTTGCAAAAATAGAAATACAGTAAATCTGGTGTTCCAGCTGTGACTGCACAAGTTTAATAGTATCCGTCAAAGGATAGATTTTGTTCTGGGGTTAAATACAGTAGCAAAAATATAAGTACAGTAATTCTGGTGTTCCAGCTGTGACTGGATAATTTTCATAGTGTCCGTCAAAGGATAGATTTTGTTCTGGGGTGAAATACAGTTGCAAAAATATAAATACAGTAAATCTGGTGTTCCAGCTGTGACTTGACAAGTTTAATAGTATCCGTCAAAGGATAGATTTTGTTTTGGGGTGAAATTCACTTGCCAATATAGCAATACCCTGAATCTGATGTTCCAGCTGTTGCAGGCCAAGTGTTAATCTGTCTGTAAAAGGGTATATTGCCCTCAGCGTGCATCTCCAAGTATATTTCTTTCCTTAAAAGGGTATATTGCAAAAAGTGTTACATTACAATTGCTGAAAGCATAATCCTGTGAATCTGCATGCACTATTGTGCATCTCATAGTGTATTTCTGTCCGTAAAAGGGTAAATTACACTCAAGGTGGCTGGGATGGAGGGTTTGCTGAGGTTTAGTCGCTATGGTGCAAGAGCTGTGTTCTCATGCAGCCATCGCTCTCGGCAGCCAAGCCACGCCCCTGTCTGTTTCATTTTAATGAATGTGAGCTTGTTCACATTGGCTGTGGAAAGACGGCTGCGCTTGTTTGTGATCACCCCCCTGGCGTGCTAAACCAACACACGTTTGGACAATACACTGGCCCCAGGGCAGGCCAGCACCTCCAAGGTGTAAAGGGCAAGCTCAGGCCATTTGCCCAATTTGGAAACCCAGAAGTTGAATGGGGCAGACCCATCAGTCAGTACGTGTAGGCGTGTGCACATGTACTGTTCCGCCATGTTGCTGAAATGCTGTCTCCTGCAAAGACATTCCATATCAGCTGGTGGTGCTGGTTGTTGTGGCCATGCTAACCCTCCCTTCTGAGGTGCTGGCGGTGCCCCAGCTGTGTTGGTGGCTTCTTCCTCCTCCTCTGCCTTGTGCTTTCACTGAGCCCCTGGTGTCAGGTGGGAATTAAGGACTGCACATTGTCCTTGTAGAGGGGATTTAGCAGAATGGCCCCCCAGTAATCAGCACTGGGTAGAATGTGGGCAACTTGGCGGTCATTGCGCAGGCACTGCAGCATGTAGTCGCTCATGTGTGCTAGGCTGCCCAGAGGCAGCAACAAGCTGTCCTCTGTGGGAGGTGTATCGTCTGTGTCATCTGTATCCCCCCAGCCATGCTCCAGTGATGCCCATGAGCTGCTTTGGGTGCCACCCTGCTGTGAACATTATTCCTCCTCATCAGCCTCCTCCTCATGCTCCAGAACTGTGCCCTGGCTGGACAATTGTGTACCTCGCCTCTGTTCATGCAGAAACCCACCCTCCGAGCCACTTGTGAATGACTGAGCTGATAACCGTGGAAATGATCTCTCTTCCTCCTCTTCCCCCTGTGCTACATCATCGCCCGAAGAGTTTTTTCAAGGAGACATAGAAGTGGGATAGTAATGCTGAGGACTGCGTCATCGGCACTGGCCATGTTGGTGGAAGACTCGAAACAGCGCAACACGGCACACACATCCCGCAAGGAGGCCCACTCGTTGGTGGTGAAGTGGTGCTGTTCCGCAGAGTGACTCACCCATGCGTGCTGCAGCTGAAACTCCACTATCTCCTGCTGCTGCTCTCACAATCTCTCCAGCACATCGCATATGAGGTGGTGAGTGGGAAGGCCGAAGGGAAGGTGAAATTTGCCATTAAGCTCCTTGTTAGGCTACGTTCACACGACGACAATTGTCGCGCGACAATTTGGGAACCACTACACTGCAACATTTGTAGCGCAACATTGAAGTCACATTAATGTCGCGTGACAATTTTTATAATGGGAGTCTATGGTGGTGTCGCACGTGCAACATGCAACATGTTGCGACTGCGACACAACAGTCGCAAAAAATCCATCCCGGATGGATTTTTGCCGACTGTCGTGTCGCAGTCGCAGCATGTCGCATGTCGCACTGCGACACCATAGACTCCCATTATAAAAATTGTCGCGCGACAATAGTGCGACTTTTTGTCGCGCGACAATTGTCGTCGTCTGAACATACCCTTAGAGAAAAGCAAGTTGCACAAAACGTACTGAAACATTGAAAAGTTGGACATGTGCATTCAAAATCACATTAAGTTCACCTGTAAAGGTTAGAGTGCATGTTAGGTTCATCCTGAAATTTCACCCACAAGCCAAATATCCCTAACTTTTTGTGAGTAGTGTCGCAGCACCTGGTATTCTAAAGGTCAGTCTGTCTGGTTTTGATAGTAAACAATAGTGATGGGGCGAAAGGCGAACGCGAACTTCCGCTAATGTTCACGAACATGCGAACAGGGCGAACCGCCATAGACTTCAATAGACAGGCGAATTTTAAAACCCACAGGGACTCTTTCGCCACAATAGTGATGGAAAAGTTGTTTCAAGGGGACTAACACCTGGACTGTGGCATGCCGGAGGGGGATCCATGGCAAAACTCCCATGGAAAATTACGTAGTTGACGCAGAGTGTGGTAAGTTGAATTAGCAATATAGCGCTATATTCTCAATCTTCGTTATATTCTAGCAACACAACCATTAGGAACCCAGCTCTAAGTTGAATTCGCAATGCGATTAATATAACCTGTATTAATCACATTGCAATTACAACTTAGATCTGAGTTCCTAATGGTTGTATTGCTAGAATATAACGAAGATTGAGAATATAGCGCTATATTCTCAATCTTCGTTATATTCTAGCAATACAACCATTAGGAACCCAGCTCTAAGTTGAATTTGCAATGCGATTAATACAGGTTATATTAATCGCATTGCGATTACAACTACTAACACTGCAGCTTCAGAATGAATCTAAGATGGATGCTGTCCTTGCTTTTTGATAGGAGGTGGGAGGATCTGGGAGGGAGACTGATGTACTAGCCCTAAAAAGGGCTTTTTGTGGTGCTATCAGGACGCTGTCCTTACAGCAGAGATCTGATGAGTCTTTCAGGACTGGAGTAGACACTGAATACACTAGCCTAGCTATCGATTTCCCTATTAAAATCAGCAGCAGCTACACTGTCCCTCCACTCACTGACTGCAGCTTCCGAATGAATCTAAAATGGATGCTGTCCAGGAGATGGGAGGGTCTGGGAGGGAGGGTATGCTGCTGATTGGCTGGAATGTGTCTGCTGACTGTGAGGTACAGGGTCAAAGTTTACTCAATGATAGGGGGACGAACGCGCGCAAGCTATGTTCGCCGGGAACTGTCCGCCGGTGAATAGTTTGGGACATCTTATTTGTGAATTCAACTTAGAGCTGGGTTGCTAATGGTTGTATTGCTAGAAAATAACGAAGATTGAGAATATAGCGCTATATTCTCAATCTTCGTTATATTCTAGCAATACAACAACCATTAGGAACTCAGATCTAAGTTTAATTCGCAATGCGATTAATATAACCTGCATTAATCGCATTGCGAATTCAACTTAGAGCTGAGTTCCTAATGGTTGTTGTATTGCTAGAATATACGTTATATTCTAGCAATACAACCTTTAGGAACTCAGCTCTAAGTTGTAATCGCAATGCGAATAATACAATTATTAATCACTTTGCGAATCCATTTGATGCCTCTATTTGATTGTATATGACGGTTGACTATGACTACCACCAACGTTCTGCTGCCTCCAAATCAAGATATCTGAACCTCCGAGGGCCATTTGGCGTTTTGAAAGAAAACGCATCAAAACGCATCTGCGTTTATAATTTTTTCATTTTTTTTTTTTTGTGTATTTTGCCACATTTGGTTGCATATTTACATTTGGTATAGGCAAATATGGTAGTCTAGATCATGTGTCTATACCAAAACCTAGGTTCATTGTTTGACAGCATATTTTCTAAGCCATGTAGCTGAATATAGATTTGGGCAGAGTAATGATCTAGACCTGTGTTTCTCAACTAGTGTGCCTCCAGCTGTTGTGAGCTACAACTCCCAGCATGCCTGCGCAGCCAAAGGCTGTCTAGGCATGCTGGGAGTTATAGATTTGCAAAAGCTGGAGGCACACTTTGGGAAACACTGAATTCTAGACTACCATATTTGCCTATACCAAATGTAAATATACAACCAAATGTGGCAAAATACACAAAAAATAAAATAAAAATAAAAATGATAAAAACGCAGCTGCGTTTTGATGCGTTTTCATCAAAACGCCCAAATGGCCCCTGGGGTTCAGATATCTTGCCTCGGAGGCAGCAGAACATTGGTGGTAGTCATAGTCAACCGTCATATACAATCAAATAGAGGTAAAATGGATTCGAAAGCGATTAATAACTGTAAGTATTATTCAGCATATGACACAACTTAGAGCCGAGTTCCTAATGGTTGTGTTGCTAGAATATAACGTATATTCTAGCAATACAACAACCATTAGGAACTCAGCTCTAAGTTGAATTCGCAATGTGAATAATACAGGAATCGCATTGCGATTTACAATTACTAACACTACAGCTTCAGAATGAATCTAAGATGGATGCTGTCCTTGCGTTTAGATAGGAGGTGGGAGGGTCTGGGAGGGAGGGTATGCTGATTGGCTGGAATGTGTCTGCTGACTGTGAGGTACAGGGTCAAAGTTGTTTTTTTTTTTTAATAAGAATTTTAATCTTTTATTTCAATATTCTCAATGTATACAGTTTACAAAAAACATAATATCATGATCATCCCCCCCGTACAGCATTACCCCCCCCCCGCCTTGCAGAGAAAGAAAAAAATTAAAAAAGTTCATCAATCACCCCATTCCTTCCAAATACTATCCCACTTTTCATAGGATCCTCTTTGTCTATGCAAAATCTTTTCATAGCTTTTAACCTTGGTGACTAAATTTAGCCAGTTCTTGCAATCTGGAGCGGAGGGGGAGAACCATTTTCTGGCTACAAGAAGCCTAGCTAAGAACAAAACTTTAATCAACAATCGGGACTTCATAACCTGGCAACTAACCTCCAATAAGTCCCTTAAATCCATACCTTGGGAGAAAATGGAATATCCATATTAAGTCTTTGGAATAGGGTTCTTTGAACCAACTTCCAGTATCTACTCACCGTTGGGCAATCCCAGAACAGATGTAAGTGATCTGCCCCGGGACTGCCACAACGGGGACACTCAGAAGAGGCTCTTAATCCTCTCCTATGGAGCCATAGAGGTGTTACATATATTTTGTGCATAATGTTAAACTGCACTACCGTGTGGTTAAAATTGTGCGAAACCCAACTTAAATTATCACCTACATTCTCCCAATCCGGGGAACCCAAATCTGATAATAAAGTTGACCAGGATCTTTGCCCTGGAGATAAGCAATCCGTGAAATAATTTTTTATCAAATACCTTAACATTGCAAAATTCTAACTTTCATACCACCCTTCTTTTGAATCAACTTGTGTAAAAATTCCGGAGTGTCTATATTAAATAAGTGCTTATCAGAAATACTTAGCAGTGCCGAACGCAATTGAAAATATGCATACCAAGCCACCTCACCTACATTTCCCTCTTGTTCTAGCTCCAAACGAGTAAGAATCTGCCCATTTTTAACCACTTGACTCAAAAAATAAATATTTTTTTTCTTCCAATATTGCTGGCAATTTGAGTCTTCCATACTCAATAATTTTAGGTTGTGCCACAATGGAGTGCAGATCAGTGATGCACTGACTTGCATCCAGCTTTTTATAACCATCCATGCTTTCATAGCCATTCTGCAGAAGGGTTTATATTCATCCTGTATCTTACGTAAATAGTCAGACTCCAGAACTGTAAAGAAATCTGAGAAACCTGAATCCTTAACCAACTTTCTGCAGAGATGGCTATTTTCCCAGTCGTTGAAAAAGCAGAGTTGAGAAGCCATAACATAGCCCTTAAAGTAAGGGAGATTGAGACCTCCCTGCTTGTAGGGCATAGAAAAATATATAGCCTTTAGTCTCACCCGTTTCCTCCCCCATAGTAGATCATTTATCATCCGCTCAATTAACCTAAAGTACTTGTCCTCTATCCATGTGGGGGAATTGCGGAGAACGCAGAGGACCTGGGGCAACACCACCATTTTTATTAACGAAACTCTATCCGCTCTTGCAGACAAGTGTTAATCTGTCTGTAAAGGGTATTGCCCTCAGCGTGCATCTCCAAATATATTTCTTTCCGTAAAGGGCATATTACAAAAGTGTTACATTACAATTGCTGAAAGCATAATCTCAGGAATCTGCATGCACTATTGTGCATCCTTCATAGTGTATTTCTGTCCAGAAAGGGCATATTACAATTCTAAGGTGGCTGGGATGGAGGGTTTGCTAAGGTTTAGTCGCTATGGTGCAGGAGCTGTGTTCTCATGCAGCCATTGCTGCAGCCAAGCCACGCCTGCCTGTTTCATTTTAATGAATGTGAGCTTGTTCACATTTGGCTGTGGAAAGACGGCTGGGTGCTTGTCTGTGATCACCCTCTGGCGTGCTAAACCAACACACGCTTGGGACAATACACTGGCCCCAGGGCAGGCCAGCACCTCCAAGGCGTAAAGGCAAGCCTCTCAGGCCATGTGCCCAATTTGGAAATCCAGAAGTTGAATGGGGCAGACCCATCAGTCAGTATGTGAA
>CM065598.1:64248596-64280751 GCA_033119425.1 Bufotes viridis
TCTAGAACTAACACATTTGTGTCACACATGCCATGACAGATCTTACATGTGCTACATACAATACAAATGGTCTAAATATACCTTTAAAAAGGAGTCAAATCCTAAAACTATTCCAAAAGAAAAAGATAGATGTATTTTTTCTACAAGATACTCCTTAAAAAAAAAAACTATACCCAATAACAAAACACAGGTATTATACTCGGTGGTACAATGCCTGCACGCCCTCTCAAAAAAGGAAAGGAGTATCTATAGTATCAAGCAAACATGTACAATTTATACACAAAGATACCCTGGTAGACCCAGATGGTAGATAGATTTTCATCAAAGGATTTATAGCAGATAGACAGTATACTTTTGTGAATCTATATGCCTCAAATGAGAAACAATCCCTTTTTTTCAAAGCAGTTTTCAACAAGTTGGACCCCTTCTTGGGAGGCTCCCTAATAGCGGAAGGAGATTTTAATGTAGCCATGGATCCGAAAATAGATACTTCACTTGGTAAATTCCATTATTGAGACTCAAAAAGATTAAAAAGCTACTCCAGCAATATCAATTAATTTTATACTTGGAGAATGATCCACCCAACAGTCAAAGATTACTCATACTTTTCTAAAGCCCATAAATCTTACACAAGAATAGATTATATATTTATAGGACAAAGGGACATTGACATTGTCAAGAAAGCAGGATATGACCCCATCTTGCTTTCAGACCATGCCCCACTATGGATTAAGCCTCAATTCCCCCCCACAAAAATCCCTGGAACATTAACCCTGGGAACACACCTGAGCGTTTTTCAGCGCGTTCATACGCGCTGAAAAACACTCAACATGTGAAAAGCCATGCATCCCTATGTTCATGGTTCACATGTCGGCGTTTACAGCGCGGACGACCGCGCTGTAAAACGCCCTACGCGATCGCGTCGGCTGCCGTGACTATCGCGCGCCAACACAAAACACTGACTCTTATGTAAAATTGAGCTACACCTTTATTAAGTATAATACAAAATTCATAAAAATTCTCTATACCAAGGTATTTACAGATCAAAAACGGTGAGGTATATGATAGTGGAAAAAACTTACTGCGGGAGGTCCAGGTTACTGAATATCAAAAAAGGTCTATTTGATTTAAATTTTAAGTTAGCTTGACCCAGATGTGTAGCCAATATTGGCCATAAGCATGGTATAAAAGATATATCACGTGTAGTTAGGGGATTTCACCCGTAAAAGCAATCAGGGATCAATCAATCCAGACCATGACTATAGCCAATATTCCCATAATGGACACAGGCATCAACCATACAGAGCCCCAATTCAAGGTGGCTATGGTATGGGGTATAGATATTATCAATAATCTAATAATAAGATCTAGTGAAGTAGTACATACCCATATCAATGACACACAGGGCCCGGAACCCCCACAGTGCAGCACCTCGACACGTGTTTCGCTATGAAAAGCTTCGTCAGGAGCTTCGTCAGGCCAGCACGCGCGATCCAACCCATATTCTATTATGGGAGTGCGCATATGACACGCGCTTGCATAAAACAGCCACTTTGCGGCAGATACGCGCATCATATGCGCGCCCTGGGAACACGCGAAGTGTGTTCCCAGGGTGAGACTTAATGAGGGACTGCTTGCTAAAAAAGATAATATAGCTTCTCTTAGCTCCCACCTGAAAAACTTGACGAGTATTGGATGTGATCTACTGATATGGGAAACGCATAAAGCGATCCTCAGAGGATAAGAACGGGAAAAGTCCAGGCCCTGATGGACTTACAACCACAGATTATAAAAAGTTTCAAGATATATTAGCACCTCACCTAGAGTGCCTTTTCAATAAAATATCACCATCCTTCTGCAGCATACGGGTAGGTTACCCGACACTGCTATATTTTAATGTGTATCTCCCTTTAAGTAAGTTAGGCCTGTAGCAGCCAATTCATATTCCAGCCAGCAGAGGGAGCCCCCAGTTTAGCATAAATAGGCCAGGGCCTAGCCTAGGGAAGTTAGTAGTTGGAAGTTCCAGTTCAGAGTGAGTTCTGAGGGATTCAGGATTCAGTAACTAGTGCAGAAATTGCACCACTGGTGTGGAGGATCATTTCCACCCAGTTTTCCAGGTCAAGTATACCTGAGGTACTCCAAATAAGAGCCTGTCACTAGCAAGTTGGACAGAGAGTGTAACCAGCAAGGCAGTTCGCATATCAAGTATAGAGCCTGTCACCAGGAGAGAAGGAAACCTCTACAAAACCTTTGCTCAAGGGTTATCACTGTGATCTGGGTGTCTGGACCTTGAGAGTATTGCCTACAGCCAGGAACTAAAGCAGGAGAGGAAGTAAGTGTACCCCTGCAGAGAGAATAGTTGCCTGAAGTATATTGCTGCATTGAAAGTAATAGGAAAGCCCTGATCCTAGGAGGCCTGTCTTGAAGATAGCTTTTGGGACTGTGATTAATAGCCTGAACCACTACTGTGACTGTATTGTAACGTGTGGAATATTCTGGAACTGTACCTACTGACTGTTCATCTATTTGCAACTACGTTCAGTAAAGTTATCCTGTTATTTAAGTAAAAGGATTCCTCAATTATTCCACCTGTCACTACACGGTGTGCCACCATTCAATTGGCACTGGCGTCACGACATTCATCACCTGCCTGTTCCAGTGCTGACCCGATTGAAGATGACAGTCGGTCCCAGGTTAGTGGGTTGCCCTGCACTACAAAGCCCAGCATACCTAAAGCTACACTACTGACCCCCTGGGACACTGCATCGCTCTTTTTGGCGTCCACGAACAGGATCGCATGCTTCTGGAGTGCAGAGGAGTGTGAACTGTGTGCTTTAACTATTCCACCACCGTATTGCAAGGACTGTACCCTTTATTTCCAAGTCTGTGGATTACAAGTGAATGCCTGGGAGGAATCGGAGGCGCTGTGCTGTGCTGCGCTACCCCCAGAGAGAAAATCGTGTTTGTGGATTACAATTTATTAACTTTTCAACGCCCTGCTTGCTGTCAGGGAATGGCGACCAAGATGACGCCGGCCGCATGGAGTAAAGTTTCCCGCGCTGCTGAGGACCTTCGTGGGCGGATCCCTTCAAAGACGCAGAGAATCCCGCCCTCTTCATCATCGCACCGCCGCGGCCCTGCTTCTTCTACGTCAGCAACGCCACCGCGCACACAGGACGTCCGGAATCTCGCGGGACTTGGCCTGCGCAACCCCGGCGATACCGGTAAGGACTTGTAACCGGAGGGAAGGGGATTGTACTGCCCCTTTAGTCGCCAGCGGCCACATCTTAATAAACTAACATGTCAGAGCCGGGAGTTCCCGAGCAGCCGGCCCCAGGGGAACTTACGGCTTCCAACCATCCTATAGCTCCCAGCATGATGCCCTTTACTATGCCGTACTATTTTGGGGCCCCATGGTTTCCTCGCTATAAAGGGGAGGCCCATACCTTAAGAGACTTTAAAGAGAAGTTGCTGGCATTATTCAAACTGTACCCCATAAATGCCGAACAGCAGATGGAAATCCTGCTAGCACAACTGGAGGGAGCTGCCCGCAGAGAGGTATTATCCTGGCCTGCTGCTGAGCGGGGTACTCTAGAGCAAATATTCACCCGCCTCAGGGCCACTTTTGAAACAAGGACTGCCTCAGAGATAAAGATGCACTTCTTTGGCAAAAACAGAAGTCCGGTGAGTCCCTCCGTGACTATGCCCTATCACTTCAGGAGGCTTTGGGGGCTGTAATCCAGATAGATCCCAGGGAGGCTGATAATCAGGACCAGACCCTGAGGGAGCAATTTATCACAGGGGTGTCTAGTGAGCAAATAAGGACTCAATTAAAAATGCTGTCAGCCCAGCACCCTAGCAGTACCTTTCTGGATTTTAAAGAGCTGGCTATAAGAATTCTGGGGTCAACAGTGTCTACGGAGTTGAGCACCCCACCTGAGTCACCAGCCTGCAGGCCAAAACCGCTTATCCCTAACCAGGCTGGGGCCGGCCAAGCTGTTCAAGCTTCAGCTACTGATACTATTGCCATGCTGACGGAACAGGTAAACCATCTCACTAAAAGTTTAGAGAGAGTGTGCAGAAAGATAGAGGAATGGGAAAACCCCTAATGTCAGAGGAAGAGTTCCTGTCACCTCCTAAGCCATTCCCACCTCCATACCAAGAGACTCACCCCAGGGATCCTGGGAGGCGTAATAGAGATCGTTCCAAAGACCGCAAACGGCCCGTGTGTAAATACTGTAAAAGGTGGGACACACAGAATCCACGTGCTGGCAGTTAAACGGGCTACCCTCGAGGCTGAGGACCGCCCTCGGGAGGTAGAACATTAGGTCCAAAGGATCCAAGTTGGATGCCCCGGTATGTAGGATCCCATCCTAAAATCAATATAGAGATCAACGGGGTCCCCTTTGAAGCCCTACTAGATACTGGGTCCCAGGTCACTACCATTCAGCTGCCCACATTTGAAAAATTCTGGGACACCAACCAGTTAACCCAGCCGCCTGAATCCTGGGTGGAGATTATCGCAAGCAATGGCAAACCAGTAAAGATTCATGGGTACTGGGAACCCACTCTGCAGGTGGGAGAAGCAACCTTGCCTCAACAGGGGGTGATAGTAGTACAAGCCGGCGACAGAGGAGGACATCCTGTCATTCTAGGCACCAATGTCTTCAAGAACTGTTATTCTGAAATACTTGACGCACTGCATCAGACTTTGCCCACTGCTTCCTCTGCATCCAAGAGGGTGATTCAAAAGACTATTACTGTGTTAAGTGCTCAGCAGAGGTTTGCTAATGGGAAAGGAGAAATTTGTACTGCCAGGATCCGTGATAATAAGCCTGTGACTTTGCCTCCTAATTCTCAAACTCTTTTATGGTGTCGTGCTGTCCTGGGAGTCCAAGGCCAAGATTATCCAGCCCTGGTGGAACCAATCCAGATGGAGAACTACCCTTATGTTCGAGCTGCCAAGTGCCTGGTGAACGCCTCCCAAGGTAAAGTACCTGTCCGTCTGATTAACCTGAGTGATCATCCTGTTGCGCTTACTAAGCACTCCCCTGTTGCTCAGCTTTCCCAGGTGTCCTTCCAGGACATCATTCGCCTTCCAGTGACAGAAAAGCCGCCAGCTGCAGTCAGCGGACATCTGCCGGTGAACCAGCCACAAGTGCCCTGGTGGGAAGAGCTCCATGTCGGGGACGAAGCTACCCCCAACATCAACGAGAAGGGATCCTACAGCTTGTCAAAGAGCACCACCAGGCCTTCAGTAAACATGCTACTGATTATGGAGAGGTCAGTGCCATACAACACACCATACCTACTGGCTCTCATCCTCCTATCAAGGAGAGATACAGACCCTTACCGCCGACTTCATATCAGACTGTAAAAGAAATGATCCAAGAGATGAAAGACTCTAATGTAATCCGGGACAGCCGTAGTCCGTGGGCTGCACCCTGGTCCTTGTAAAGAAAAAGGATGGTGGTATCCGTTTCTGTGTGGATTATAGAAAAATTAACCAAATAACCCACAAAGATGCATACCCACTGCCCCGCATTGAGGAGTCACTAACTGCTCTGGGCTCCTCCGCTTATTTCTCCACATTGGACTTGACCAGTGGCTACTGGCAAGTACCCATGGCCCCGAGGATAGGGAAAAGACTGCTTTCACCACTCCCATGGGCCTGTTTGAATTCAATTGTATGCCGTTCGGGCTATGTAATGCCCCAGGGACTTTCCAGAGACTAATGGAGCGGTGTTTGGGCCACAAAAACTTTGAAACAGTGCTGCTGTATCTAGATGATGTCATTGTATACTCAAAAACATATGAGGACCATCTGAAACATTTAGCAGAAGTATTTGAAATCCTTGTCAAATATGGCTTGAAAGTAAAGCCATCCAAGTGTCACTTGCTCAAACCTGCAGTAAAATACCTGGGGCATGTGGTAAGCGCAGAGGGCGTGCAGCCTGACCCTGATAAGCTAGCGGCTGTCCGTAATTGGCCGGTCCCCACTACCGTCAAAGAGGTGAGGAGTTTCCTTAGCTTTGCAGGCTACTATAGACGTTTTATCCCCCATTTTGCTCAAATAGCTGATCCTATCCAGGAACTCCTGAGGGGGCAACCCAAGAAAAGTCCTAGAACTCCTGTGCCCATTGAGTGGAATGAGGAAAGAGAAATAGCGTTCCAATTGTTAAAAAGAAACTGACCGAGCCTCCTGTGTTAGGTTACCCAGACTACAGCAAACCATTCCATCTTTATACCGATGCTAGCAAGCGAGGCCTGGGAGCTGTGTTGGCCCAGATCCAAGAGGGAAAAGAGAGGGTGATAGCTTATGCAAGCCGCTCCCTGAAAGGGGCTGAGAAAAATGATCAGAATTATAGTTCCTTCAAACTAGAGTTCCTGGCATTGGTGTGGGCAGTGACGGAGAAATTCAAAGACTATCTAGCCGCCACCCCGTTCATTGCATTCACCGACAATAACCCTCTGGCGCATCTAAATACAGCTAAATTGGGGGCCTTGGAGCAGAGATGGGCCTCCCGCCTCGCCAACTATGATTTCTCTGTAAAATACCGTGCTGGGCGTACTAATGACAATGCTGATGCTTTATCCAGACTTCCCACAGAGACAGCTCCTGATGATGGACGGGATGCTTGGGAAGATGTAGAAATGCCGGCTTTCTATAACAAATTTGCTCAACAGGATCATGCTCGAGCTACCAATGACAGAGCCGCAGCCCCTTCACCCTCCAGTAAGCCTGAGCCCAAAGAGGAAAGGTGGGTGAAATTACAGTCTGAAAGTAGAGTGCTGGGCGAGTTGTTGGATTTTATTACCAGTGGCAGAGCCCCTGAGAGAATTAGACGTAAGAGTGCAGATCCAGAGCTCACCAAACTGTGGAGACAGCGCCATCAGCTCTTCATACAAAAGGGCCTATTACTACGGAGAAGCCTAGACCCAGTATCCAATGAAAGAGTGCATCAGATTCTCATACCTCGACGAGATGCAGGTATGGTGTTGGAGATGTACCACAATCAATCCGGTCATTTTGGGGTCCAAAAGACTGAGGCTAATATCCGCCAGCGGTTTTATTGGGTGGGCATGAGAGAGGACATTGAGAGATGGTGTCGGGAGTGTATAGCCTGTGCCTAAAAACGAAGTGAGCACCACGACCAGAGGGCACCACTGCGACCCATTGTAAGTACCCGTCCTCTTGAACTTGTCGCCATTGATCATGTGAAGTTGGAGCCTAGTCGCTCAGGGTATGCTTATGCCATGACTATTATTTACCACTTCACCAAGTTTGTCGTAGCAGTGCCTGTGAGAGACCAGACGGCCAAGACTACAGCCGAACTGTTCTGGAAACACTTCCTCCTGCCCTACGGATGTCCAGAAAAGATCCTCACCGATCAAGGACCTGCTTTTGAGTCCCATCTGTTCCACGAACTGTGCCGCTTACACAACTGCAAGAAGATCCGGACAACGGCTCAAGGTAACCATCCTCAAGGTAACGGACTGTGTGAAAAAATGAATCAGACCTCGATAGAGATGCTTAGGGCCGTGCCTCCTGAAACCAGAGGGGATTGGCCCAGTCTGTTGCCACAGCTCATGTACACGTACAACAATACCATCCATTGTTCCACTGGGTATACACCTTTTTATTTGATGTTTGGGCGCCAAGGGACATTGCCTGCTGATCACTCCTTGGACATACACGTACCTGATTGCATCAACCCGTTACCTAATACCGACTGGGTTGCTGAGCACCAAAGGCGATTGAATACGGCCAAAGCCATTGTTCAGGAACGTATGGATTATGCTAGAGACCGACAGCAGAGAGACTATGATCAAGCAGCCCATGCAGAACCCTTGACAATAGGAGATGTAGTGTGGTTGAAAAACGACCACCGTACAAGTAAACTGGACAGTAAATGGGAGCAGATTCCCTATGTTGTCACTGCAATCCCAAATGCTGGGACCCACACTTATGAGATTACCAGAGAAGGCAGGGGATCCCAAATTGTTCACAGGAACCGGTTAAAGCTCTGCCTGACGAAAGAACCCAGTGCTGAGAGTTCTAGATCTGAATCACCTGTGTCAGAGCCATCAATACAGCCCGAGGATCCTATGCAGGCTGTAAATAATCTAATGTATGACACTTAACCCATGCATTGGCTCCTGACACCATGGTTGAATTTGTTGGTGCCCGCTCCGGCACCTACTGTGCCTTCACCTCCAGAAGAGCCGGTTCAAAATGTCCCGGATCCAGTCCCCCTTATACAGGATCCTCCGGCTCCTGTTGTTCCTGTTGTTCCTGACCAGGGTCTCACTGGTGGAGACCCTCCTGTTGCTCCTCTCCCTTCTACCTCGATGCTAAGGGAGGAGGAAACTCCTGTGTTGAGAAGGTCCACCTGGATGAACAGGGGACGTCCACCAGTCCGTTTAGGGGACTTTGATTATGCTGGTGGTGTCTCCTCCCAGGCAGTTACTACTGGAAATTGTTTGCTTGACGTTTGTGCGCAAGAATGGACTCCTCCACATGAGCCCTTGCCTGTTATACAAACCCCGGGAAACCCCTGTAGACTTTGAAAGACAATAACATCTTCTTCTTGACATGTATTACTATGAGTATGGACTAACCTGGTTCACCTTAAGTCCGCTGTGCCAGGTCAGCGGCCGTGTCTAAGAAGCAAGAATACGCCCCTTTCCCTTGCGTCGCCTGTTTATTAAGTTACAAATGTTATATCTTCTGTGTGAAATAATTATTTACCATATTTATATTGTAATGCTTAATGTATGTAACATTTTATGCCGGTTCAGAAAGGCATGTGTGTGTGTACGAGGCCTTAATCATGTTAAAGCCTGGGGGTGTGCAGCATATGGGTAGGTTACCCGACACTGCTATATTTTAATGTGTATCTCCCTTTAAGAAAGTTAGGCCTGTAGCAGGCAATTCATATTCCAGCCAGCAGAGGGAGCCCCCAGTTTAGCATAAATAGGCCAGGGCCTAGCCTAGGGAAGTTAGTAGTTGGAAGTTCCAGATTGAGTTCTGAGGGATTCAGGATTCAGTAACTAGTGCAGAAATTGCACCACTGGTGTGGAGGATCATTCCCACCCAGTTTTCCAGGTCAAGTATACCTGAGGTACTCCAAATAAGAGCCTGTCACTAGCAAGTTGGACAGAGAGTGTACCCAGCAAGGCAGTTCGCATATCAAGTATAGAGCCTGTCACCAGGAGAGAAGGAAACCTCTACAAAACCTTTGCTCAAGGGTTATCACTGTGATCTGGGTAGATGCTAGAGTGGAGTTGTTAGAACGAGGTCTGTGACGTCACTGGTCACATGCTCCTTCATGGTCACATGGTCAAGTGTGGGAAGTGCTTATAAACCCAGACTGCAGGAGCTTGTGAAGTAGGAGGAGCTGTGTGTGCCTGGATGTGCTGCAGACCTAGAGTCCATGGGAGCTCATACATGAGGAGGCATGTGGTGTATTCTGGGGACATGAGGGTGCAGATCTATGGGGGGGGGCATGTGGTGTATTCTGGGGACATGAGGGTGCAGATCTATGGGGGGGCATGTGGTGTATTCTGGGGACATGAGGGTGCAGATCTATGAGGGGGCATGTGGTGTATTCTGGGGACATGAGGTGCAGATCTATGGGGGTCAATCTGTGAGGGGGCATGTGGTGTATTCTGGGGACATGGGGTTCAATCTGTGAGGGGGACATGAGGGTGAAGGTCTGTGAGGGGGTTATGGGGGTCAATCTGTGAGGGGGGCATGTGGTGTATTCTGGGAGTGGGGACATGAGGGTGCAGATCTGTGGGGGGATGTGGTGTATTCTGGGGACATGAGGGTGCAGATCTATGGGGGGGCATGTGGTGTATTCTGGGGACATGAGGATGCAGATCTATGGGGGGCATGTGGTGTATTCTGGGGACATGAGGGTGCAGATCTATGGGGGGCATGTGGTGTATTCTGGGGACATGAGGATGCAGATCTATGGGGGGCATGTGGTGTATTCTGGGGACATGGGGGGGCATGTGGTGTATTCTGGGGACATGAGGGTGCAGATCTATGGGGGGGCATGTGGTGTATTCTGGGGACATGAGGGTGCAGATCTATGGGGGGGCATGTGGTGTATTCTGGGGACATGAGGGTGCAGATCTATGGGGGGGCATGTGGTGTATTCTGGGGACATGGGGGTCAATCTGTGAAGGGGGGCATGTGGTGTATTCTGGGGACATGGGGGGTCAATCTGTGAGGGGGGCATGTGGTGTATTCTGGGGACATGGGGGTCAATCTGTGAGGGGGGCATGTGGTGTATTCTGGGGACATGGGGGTCAATCTGTGAGGGGGGCATGTGGTGTATTCTGGGGACATGGGGGGTCAATCTGTGAGGGGGGGCATGTGGTGTATTCTGGGGACATGAGGTGCAGATCTATGGGGGGGCATGTGGTGTATTCTGGGGACATGAGGTGCAGATCTATGGGGGGGCATGTGGTGTATTCTGGGGACATGAGGGTGCAGATCTATGGGGGGCATGTGGTGTATTCTGGGGACATGAGGGTGTGGATCTATGGGGGGATGTGGTGTATTCTGGGGACATGAGGGTGCAGATCTATGGGGGGGATGTGGTGTATTCTGGGGACATGAGGGTGCAGATCTATGGGGGGGATGTGGTGTATTCTGGGGACATGAGGGTGCAGATCTATGGGGGGGCATGTGGTGTATTCTGGGGACATGAGGGTGCAGATCTATGGGGGGATGTGGTGTATTCTGGGGACATGAGGGTGCAGATCTATGGGGGGATGTGGTGTATTCTGGGGACATGGGGGGGTCAATCTGTGAGGGGGCATGTGGTGTATTCTGGGGACATGGGGGGTCAATCTGTGAGGGGGGCATGTGGTGTATTCTGGGGACATGGGGAGGGGGTCAATCTGTGAGGGGGCATGTGGTGTATTCTGGGGACGTGAGGGGTCAATCTGTGAGGGGGGCATGTGGTGTATTCTGGGGACGTGGGGGGTCAATCTGTGAGGGGGGCATGTGGTGTATTCTGGGGACATGGGGGGTCAATCTGTGAGGGGGCATGTGGTGTATTCTGGGGACATGGGGGGGTCATGTGTATTCTGGGGACATGGGGGGTCAATCTGTGAGGGGGCATGTGGTGTATTCTGGGGACATGGGGGAGTCAATCTGTGAGGGGGCATGTGGTGTATTCTGGGGACATGAGGGTGCAGATTTATGGGGGGGCATGTGGTGTATTCTGGGGACATGAGGGTGCAGATCTATGGGGGGATGTGGTGTATTCTGGGGACATGAGGGTGCAGATCTATGGGGGATGTGGTGTATTCTGGGGACATGGGGGTCAATCTGTGAGGGGGGCATGTGGTGTATTCTGGGGACATGGGAGGGGGTCAATCTGTGAGGGGGGCATGTGGTGTATTCTGGGGACATGGGGGGGTCAATCTGTGAGAGGGGCATGTGGTGTATTCTGGGGACATGGGGGGTCAATCTGTGAGGGGGGGCATGTGGTGTATTCTGGGGACATGGGGGGGTCAGTGTATTCTGGGGACATGGGGGTCAATCTGTGAGGGGGCATGTGGTGTATTCTGGGGACATGGGGGGGGTCAATCTGTGAGGGGGGGGCATGTGGTGTATTCTGGGGACATGAGGGTGCAGATTTATGGGGGGGGGGCATGTGGTGTATTCTGGGGACATGAGGGTGCAGATCTATGGGGGGGGGGCACGTGGTGTATTTTTGCAAAACTTGTAATTTTTTAATATGCAAGTCTGTAGTTAATGTATAAAACTAAATAGTTCTGAAATGTTGGTAACAAACACTTTATTAATGACGGTTTCTCCCTTTTTTCTCTTTGGTGTTGGGGCTGAAAATAGACAACCAGATTCTATTCCTGGTCTCTCAGAACATGTCAGCAATTCCCATGAAGGTGCAGTCGTGTTCTCGGATATACCGTCTTACATGAAGGTGCAGTCGTGTTCTCGGATATACCGTCTTACATGAAGGTGCAGTCGTGTTCTCGGATATACCGTCTCTTACATGAAGGTTCTGTCGTGTTCTCGGATATACAGTCTCCTGCATGACAGACTCCCTGCAGTTATATCTATGCACACATGACAAATGGTATTTATTAAAAAGTTTTTAAATAAAGGATGTATTTAATAAATCAAGTATGTGACTTTAATTTTTTTGTGTGTATATACACTAAGGGATCGCTTGACTTTGGGGGGGTCATTCTCACATATCTCTGGACCCTAAACGTGGTGTCTGGCAAACACTGTGCTTTATTGCGGCATATCCATGTGATCATAACTGTACAAAATAATCTCCTGCCCGTCCTGGCACTACCTATACAACATCTGCCCCTACCTTACAGTGTGTGAGCACACATGGCTTTCTCACCCTCACAGTCCTGTAAACTACAGGCCAGGTACCTGTTCAGTACCTTTGGGAAGGGGGAGGGGGGTTGTGGTAGTAGTCCTCCCAACTCTGACCCTAGGGACCCTTCCACTGCAGGTGTCACGGCGTTTCCCCCCCCAAACCCACGGGCCTCGCTTAGGTGAGAGAACCTGTAAAGGATTAGGGGTGTGGACTGAGAGTCTCCTGCTACCAACCTGACTCCCAGTCCAAAGAAATCCAGCCCTGACAACTTTAACCAATCTCCAGCAGCTATGCCCTACTGAAGCAGCACTTTTCTGGATTTCAGCTTCCTCACCCAGTGAAACTGAACCACCGGGTGAGATACACACCTCCAAGTTCACATCACCAAATATATATATCAAATTGCAATAGGGCCCATACAGAAACGCCTACATATTCTTCTGCCCACTACATGGTAACCAGAGCTCTGAAAATTGGCAGGAATGGAGGGTGAGGTGGTAGAGGAGACCGACTGCGCACCCGCCTCACACTACATTCGTATAACATTTTATGTGAAATCAAAGAAAATGGTGGATGAGGCTCTTTTCTATGGAAAGGTTTTTAATCAGTTTTTGATATCTGCAGCATGAAGACAAGCTTCGGATATCAAACACTCAGTGGCATCAGATTGCATAGAAAAAATATACAAGAAAATAATAAAGGTAAATTCTTAATAGTAAAACTATTTACTTAAATGAGAATGGAAGGTATTTAATAACCTCAAGAACAGGAGAACCTCTTCCCAACAACTCCTCCTTTCTAGCTTTATAGTTATTGGGCAGACCTCCTGCTAACAACTCCATTCTAGCATGCTCCACGCTGAACAGGCTAGAATACTGAGACTAGAGGGGAGTTGTTAGGAGGTCCCGTAAACCGCCCCCCGGAGTCAGACATCTAGTCTGCTCACTAACTATGGAGCGGGCTAGAATGGAGTTGTTGGGAGGCGGTTCTCCTGTTCTTGATATTAAAGTCTTTACATTCTCAAGTAAACTTTTTTTTAGAACAATGATTCCAGGAGGAGGAACTCCTTCTAAAAACTCTACAACTTATACTACTGGCTTCTGACCTCTACAGCTTATATTACTGATAATAGAGGAGGACCTCCTAACACAGCCATCCTCCAACTGCGGCCCTCCAGCTGTTGCAAAACTACAACTCCCAGCATGCCCGAACAGCCTACAGCAGGGCATTATGGGAGGTGTAGTTTTACAACAGTTGGAGGATGTCCGTTCTGACGCCTCTATAGCTTATATTACTGATAGTAGAGAAGGACCTCCTTCTAACACCTCTACAGCTTCTATTACGGATCTCCTTCTAACACCTCTACAGCTTCTATTACTGATAGTAGAGGAGGACCTCCTAACACCTCTACAGCTTATATTACTGATAGTAGAGGAGGACCTCCATCTAACACCTCTACAGTTTATATTACTGATAATAGAGGAGGACCTCCTTCTAACAACTCCATTCTAGCTGATTCTATAGTGAACAGGCTAGATTACTGACTCCAGAAGGAGGACCTCCTTCTAACACCTCTACAGTTTATATTACTGATAGTAAAGGAGGACCTCCTTCTAACACATCTGCAGCGTATATTACTGATAGTAGAGGAGGACCTCCTTCTAACACCTCTACAGTTTATATTATTGACTATACAGTGGAGGATCTCCTTCTAGCAACTCCATTCTAGCTGATTCTATAGTGAACAGGCTAGGTTACTGACTCCAGGAGGAGGACCTCCTTCTAACAATTCTACAGCTTATATTACTAATAATAGAGAAGGAACTCCTGCTAACAACTCCATTCTAATATATTACTGACTACAGAGTGTGGACCTCCTCCTAACAACTGCATGTTAGGGCCCATGCACACGAATGTCCCATGATAATACGAGTCTGGGACGGTAGTCTCGCGAGTGGCCCGACGTGCACTGCATTATAGTAAACTATGAAGCTATGCGCTCTGGGACATATGCCCTGCTCACGGACTGTATATCTCAGATGGCATATGTTTATGTGCATGGACCCTTATTAGAATAGTGGGTGAAATAAGGTCCTCCTTCTGGAGCCAGTAATATGGTAGAATAGGAATGTTAGAAGGAGGTCCTCCTCCTGGAGTCAGTAATCTAGCCTGTTCGCTATAGAATCAGCTAGAATGGAGTTGTTAGAAGGAGGTCCTCCTCTATTATCAATAATATAAGCTGCAGAGTTGTTAGAAGGAGGTCCTCCTCTATTATCAGTAATAGAAGCTGTAGAGATGTTAGAAGGAGGTCCTCCTCTATTATCAGTAATATAAGCTATAGATGTGTTAGAAGGAGGTCCTCCTCCTGGAGTCAGTAATCTAGCCTGTTCACCATAGAATCAGCTAGAATGGAGTTGTTAGAAGGAGGTCCTCCTCCTGGAGTCAGTAACCTAGCCTGTTCACCATAGAATCAACTAGAATGAAGTTGTTAAGGGAGGTCCTCCTCTATTATCAGTAATATAAGCTGTAGAGCTGTAAGAAGGAGGTCCTCCTCTATCATCAGTAATAGAAGCTGTAGAGATGTTAGAAGGAGGTCCTCCTCTATTATCATTGCTATAAACTGCAGAGTTGTTAGAAGGAGGTCCTCCTCCTGGAGTCAGTAATCTAGCCTGTTCACTATAGAATCAGCTAGAATGGAGTTGTTAGAAGGAGGTCCTCATCCTGGAGTCAGTAATCTAGCTTGTTCACTATAGAATCAGCTAGAATGGAGTTATTAGAAGGAGGTCCTCCTCTATTATCATTAATATAAGTTGGAGAGGTGTTAGAAGTTGGTCCTCCTCCTCAGTAATATAAGCTGCAGAGTTGTTAGAAGGAGGTCCTCCTCCTGGAGTCAGTAATCTAGCCTGTTCACTATAGAATCAGCTAGAATGGAGTTATTAGAAGAAGGTCCTCCTCTATTATCATTAATATAAGCTGGAGAGGTGTTAGAAGGAGGTCCTCCTCCTCAGTAATATAAGCTGTAGAGGTGTTAGAAGGAGGTCCTCCTCTATTATCAGTAATAGAAGCTGCAGAGGTGTTAGAAGGAGGTCCTCCTCCTGGAGTCAGTAATCTAGCCTGTTCACTATAGAATCAGCTAGAATGGAGTTGTTAGAAGGAGGTCCTCCTCCTGGAGTCAGTAATCTAGCCTGTTCACTATAGAATCAGCTAGAATGGAGTTGTTAGAAGGAGGTCCTCCTCCTCAGTAATATAAGCTGCAGAGTTGTTAGAAGGAGGTCCTCATCCTGGAGTCAGTAATCTAGTCTTTTCTATACAGAGCAGGCTAGAATGGAGTGGGCAGAAGGAGGTCCTCCTGTATTTGCTGTGGCTTATTGAGTTCCTATTTTCTGTGAAGTCCTTAATCTAGTCGGCTGTGGCAGATAAAACTGTGAAATTAAAATACATGAAGGGTGTGCTCATGGTCGGTGTGGTTTTAGAAGTGGCATTTTGATTGACACTGTGTCTTGGCGGTGTTTTGTTGGCAAAACCACACAGCCATTAATGAGAGTGTTAACAAAAATGGCAGTGCTGTGTGAACACAACTGTAAAACTCTGAATTTGATCATGTCGGCCTAGAATTACATCATTGGTGTAGGAAATGATAAATGAGCCGGGCCGGCTGGGCCACCCCTTCCCCGCCATTCCTCCTTATATAGAACTGGTGTAAGTGACTTGGAAGGGAAGAAGTCTCAGATTTTGCCGCAAATCACCTTTGCGAAAAAATCTGCACCAAATATACACCAAAAGGTCGTATATATTTGAAAATAAATGACCTCTTAGTTCTTTTTCTATGTATTTGTGAAAACAAGCAGAATTGAATTTTTTCTATTGCATCGATAAAAATATATATGAAAAAATGATATAGGAAATTCATAAATGTAGTAAAACAGTTTCCTGAATTAAGAATGTAAAGAATTTAATAAGTAACATGAAGAACAGGGGGACCTCCTCCTAACAACTCCATTCTAGCCTGCTTTATAATGAACAGACTAGATTTCTGACTCCAGGAGGAGGACCTCCTTCTAACAACTCCATTCTAGCTGATTATACAGTGAATAGGCTACATTACTGACTCCAGGGGGAGGACCTCATTCTAACAACTCCATTCTAGCCTGCTTTATAGTGAACAGACTAGATTTCTGACTCCAGGAGGAGGACCTCCTTCTAACAACTCCATTCTAGCCTGCTCTACACTGAACAGGCTACAATACTGACTCCAAGGGGAGGACCTCATTCTAACAACTCCATTCTAGCCTGCTCTACACTGAACAGGCTAGAATACTGACTCCAGGGGGAGGACCTCATTCTAACAACTCCATTCTAGTCTCAACCCTGTGATCTGGGTGTCTGGACCTTGAGAGTATTGCCTACAGCCAGGAACTAAAGCAGGAGAGGAAGTAAGTGTACCCCTGCAGAGAGAATAGTTGCCTGAAGTGTATTGCTGCATTGAAAGTAAGAGGAAAGCCCTGATCCTAGGAGGCCTGTTTTGAAGATAGCTTTTGCGACTGATTAATAGTCTGAACCACTGCTGTGACTGTATTGTAACGTGTGGAATATTCTGGAACTGTACCTACTGACTGTTCATCTATTTGCAACTACGTTCAGTAAAGTTATCCTGATATTTAAGTAAAAGGATTCCTCAATTATTCCACCTGTCACTACACGGTGTGCCACCGTTCAATTGGCACTGGCGTCACGACATTCATCACCTGCCTGTTCCAGTGCTGACCCGATTGAAGACGACAGTCGGTCCCAGGTTAGTGGGTTGCCCTGCACTACAAAGCCCAGCATACCTAAAGCTACACTACTGACCCCCTGGGACACTGCACTTCCCTTTCAGGACTGAGTCCCTCCTTGCACACATAACAGTTATCCCCAAAGAAGGGAAAGATGATACGGAATGTGCAAACTATCGACCTATCTCCCTCCTTAATAATGACATTAAGATTTTTTGCGAAACTATTGGCGAATAGATTGCAAAAAATGATGAATACACTGATAGACAAAGACCAGGTGGGATTCGTCCCTGGAAGGGAAACTAAAGATAACACAATAAAGGTCTTGCATGTAATCCAATATGCTAAAATAAAATAAAAAAACATTGGTCTTGCTGGCATCAGACGCGGAAAAGGCCTTTGACGGGTTAAATTGGAATTATTTGCGTACTATCCTATACAAATTGGCCTTTCTAATGTCCTTTGTGGACAAGATTATGTCACTTTATTCCAATCCGTCAGCCAGTGTCAGAGTAAATGGCCTGCTCTCTAAACCATTTAATATATATAATGGGACCCGACAAGGATGCCCACTATCCCCCCTCCTCTTTGTGCTGTGTTTAGAAACCTTTTTAGCTAAAATTAGAGAAAACCCCAATTTTAACCACATCAGCCCCCCTAGCTTAAACACCCTTAATGACCAGGCCACTTTTTACAATTCTGCACTACACTACTTTCACCGTTTATTGCTCGGTCATGCAACTTACCACCCAAATGAATTTTACCTCCTTTTCTTCTCACTAATAGAGCTTTCATTTGGTGGTATTTGATTGTTGCTGACATATTAAACTTTTTTTGCCATTAATAAAAATTTAACGACATTTTTGCAAAAAAATGACATTTTTCACTTTCTGTTGTAAAATTTTTCAAAAAAAACGACATTTCTATATAAATGTTTCTCTAAATTTATTGTTCTACATGTCTTTGATAAAAAAAAGTCCAATAAGTGTATATTTATTGGTTTGGGTAAAAGTTATAGCGTTTACAAACTATGGTGCAAAAAAGTGAATTTCCGCATTTTGAAGCAGCTCTGACTTTCTGAGCACCTGTCATGTTTCTTCAGGTGCTAGAATGCCAGGATAGTATAAATACCCCCAAATGACACCATTTTAGAAAGAAGACACCCCAAAGTATTCGCGGAGGGGCATGGTGAGTTCATGTATCATTTAATTTTTTTTCACAAGTTAGCGGAAAATGACACTTTCTGAGAAAAAAAAGTTTCAATTTCTGCTAACTTCTGGCAAAAAAAAAAAAATCTCAGACGGACTCACTATGCCCCTCAGTGAATACCTTGGGGTGTCTACTTTCCGAAATGGGGTCATTTGTGGGGTGTGTTTACTGTTCTGGCATTTTGGGCGGGGCTAATTGTGAGCCGCCATGTAAAACCTAAAGGTACTCATTGAATTTGGGCCCCTTTGCATTCAGGCTGCAAAAGTGTCACTCATGTGGTATCGCCGTACTCAGGAGAAGTAGGGCAATGTGTTTGGGGTGTATTTTTACATATACCCATGTTAGGTGAGAGAAATATCTCTGTAAATTGTCAACTTTGTATAAAAATTTTTAAAAGTTGTTGGTTACAGAGATATTTCTCTCACCCAGTATGGGTATATATAAAAATACACCCCAAAACACATTGCCCTACTTTTCCTGAGTACGGCGATACCACATGTGTGCCACTTTTTTGCAGCCAAGATGCGCAAAGGGGCCCAAATTCCAATGAGTTCCTTTAGGATTTCACAGGGCATTTTTACGCATTTGGATTCCAGACTTCTTCTCACGCTTTAGGGGCCCCTAAAATGCTAGGACAGTATAAATACCCCACAAGTGACCCCATTTTAGAAAGAAGACACCCCAAGGTATTCCGTGAGGGGTATGGTGAGTTCATGTAAAAAAAAATTTTTTTTCACAAGTTAGTGGAATATGAGACTTTGTAAAAAACAAAATTAAAAAAAATATATCAATTTCCGCTAACTTGTGCCAAAAAATAAAATTCTGTGAACTCGCCATGCCCCTCACAGAATACCTTGGGGTGTCTTCTTTCCAAAATGGGGTCACTTGTGGGGTATTTATACTGACCTGGCATTTTAGGGGCCCTAAAGCGTGAGAAGAAAAATGCGTAAAAATGCCCTCCTAAAAGGTACTCATTAGAATTTGGGCCCCTTTGCGCATCTTGGCTGCGAAAAAGTGTCACTCATGTGGTATCGCCGTACTCAGGAGAAGTAGGGCAATGTGTTTTGGGGTGTATTTTTACATATACCCATGCTGGGTGAGAGAAATATCTCTGTAAATTGACAACTTTGAACTAAAAAAATTTAAAAAGTTGTCGTTTACAGCGATATTTCTCACACAAAGTATGGGTATATATAAAAATACACCCCAAAACACATTGCCCTACTTCTCCTGAGTACGGCGATACCACATGAGTGACACTTTTTTGCAGCCTGGGTGCGCAAAGGGGCCCTAAAACCAATGAGTACCTTTAGGATTTCACAGGGCATTTTTACGCATATGGATTCTCACGCTTTAGGACCCCTAAAATGCCAGGGCAGTATAAATACCCCACAAGTGACCCCCTTGTGGAAAGAAGACACCCCAAGGTATTCTGTGAGGGGCATGGCGAGTTCACAGAAAAAAAATTATTTGGCACAAGTTAGCGGAAATTGGATTTTTTTTTTATTTTTTTTATTTTTTTACAGTCTCATATTCCACTAACTTGTGACAAAAAATAAAATTTTACATGAACTCCCCATACCCCTCACGAAATACCTTGGGGTGTCTTCTTTCTAAAATGGGGTCACATGTGGAGTTTTTGTACTGCCCTGGCATTTGAGGGTCTCCGCAATCATTACACGCATGGCCAGCATTAGGAGTATCTGCGATTCTCCTTATATTGAGCATACGGGTAATGAGATTTTTTTCTCCGTTCGGCCTCTGGGCTGAAAAAAATAAATAAATGGACGGCACAGATTTTTTCATTCGCATCGATCAATGTGGATAAAAAAATCTCTGCCAAAATCAGTGACTGCGGTGCGGTGCGGTGGGCTGGGCGCTAGCTACCTAACAAGTAGCTAACTAACTGGTGGTGATAAGGGACCCTTATGCCCCATTCACACATCCGCAATCCTGTTTGCGGAACGGAATTGCGGACCCATTCATTTCTATGGGGACAGACTTTGTCCCGCTCGGATCCGGAATTACGGATCCGCGCTTCCGGGTCTGCACTTCCGTTCCGCAAGAATATAGAACATGTCCTATTCTTGTCCGCAATTGTGGACAAGAAAAAGCATTTTCTATATAGTTCTGGCAATGTGCGGATCTGCAAAATGCGGAAAGCACATTGCCAGTGTCCGTGTTTTGGGGATCTGTGGATCCGCGGATCGCGAATCCACGGATCCGTGAATCCACGGATCCGCAAAACACATATGGACGTCTGAATGGAGCCTTACAAGGGGTGTGATCAATGACAGGGGGTGATCAGGGGTCTAGATGGGGTGATCAAGGGGTTAATAGGTGAGGGGGTGGGGGGTTAGTGTACTGTTTGGTGCAACTTTACATAGTTACCTGGTCCTCTGGTGGTCGATCCCAGCAAATGGGACCACCAGAGGACCAGGTAGCAGCTATATCAGACGCTGTTCACAAAACAGCGTCTGATATAGCTGTTTGATGCGATTTAATTCGCATCTACAGCCTGCCAGCGATGGATCATCGCTAGCAGGCTGTAGCAGAACTCCTGAGACGCGCTTCACTGTAAACGCGCGCGCGTTCACAGGAAGTCTCGTTTCTCACGAGATGACGCGCCGATGCGTACACTCAGAACTACAGGACCGCCCGCAGGACGCATCCCTGCGTTAGGCGGTCCGGTAGTGGTTAATGGCGTCCGCACTAAAAATATGGAGCATAAAATAGCGGCCTTTGCGGATGATACACTCTTCCCACTAACCAATCCCAAAAAATCTTTATCAAATCTGATAAAGGAATTTGAAAACTTTCAAATGGTATCAGATTTCAAAATTAATCTTAACAAATCTGAACTATTCCATGTCTCCTTAAATGCCCGGGTATGGGAACAAGTTAAAAGATTGAGCCCGTTAAATATAGCATTAAACTCCTTTAAATATTTAGGGGTTAACGTAAATTGTGATATTACAGAAATGTATAAAAACTATTTTGCTGCATTACTCAAGGCACTGAGAAACAGCTTAAAGTATGGGAATCTTTATGGTTGTCCCTATTTGGCAGCATCAACCTAATTAAAATGGTCATTCTACCTAAAGCCCTGTACCTATTTCAGATATTACCCATAGAAATTCCACAAGGCTTTTGCCAGACAAATTTCAATATATATTTTTTCATTTTCTTAAAAGACAGGCAAAATAGAATAAACTATAAAACACTAACTAGACAAGGGAAAAACGGAGGAGCGAGTCTCCCCGACCTTGAAAACTATTATAAAGCAACTATGCTATCCCGGGTTCTAGAATGGGGCAAACCGATAACCAATAAAAATTGGGTAGACTTGGAACAAGACTGTTTAGAATTAAATTTACATTCCCTACTCTGGAAGACACCCCAATATATTAATAAGACTAAAAAGATTAAAAACCCACTCACCAAACTGACATTAAGGAAGTGGCATCATATTAATAGGCTGCGTAAAACTTGTTTCTAAATGTGACCTAAAAACCCCAATAGCTAGTTTTATCCCCCATAATTGGACAAAGATTTTGAAATCTTAAAAAGTGATAAACAGAAAAGGAATGTTGCGATTGATTCCCTCATTAGGGGCAATACTATTGTCACCTTAGGAGATGCTAAGGAAGTCCATGGGCTAAAAGAAATGACGACACAGCAATATGAAAAACTCTCTAAAACAATAGAGAAATGGAATAAGCAACCTAAAGACCAAACACTAACATCCCTACTCCATAAAAATAACTCAGAAAAAAACTTAATATCCAAGCTTTATAAATTACTTAATGATGTAGACACTCCACCTTTATACATAACTAAGTGGAACAAAGAACTTCAAATTCCACTTAGCAACACTCAAGCTGATCAAACAATAAAAAGTATATTAACTGTCTCTAAATCATACATATACCAAGAGATGCAATTTAAGATAACAACCAGATGGTATAAGATTCCCACTATCATGCACAGAATAAATAGTGAAATCTCAGATAGATGTTGGTGATGTTAGAGATAGGAACATATGCACTCATTTGGTATACTTGCTCACGAATTGCCCCCTTCTGGGAATCACTTAGCAAAATAATGGAAGAGATTCTTAAGAAGGTGGTTAAACTCACAGAAAGATTAATACTTTTCAATATTTTTGATGTGAATCAAGTTGGTTTCAAGTCTGAGTTAACCACACATTTCCTAAATGCTGCTAAGATTATCGTGCCTAGAAAATGGCTACAAGATGATTGTCCTACTATCCAAGAATGGATGTCGGAAATTCACAAAATTCAAAGCTTTGAGAAACGTAAATGGACAATAGACCAGAGCACTCAGAAGTTTGAATGTATCTGGACTAAATGGGCAGACTACATATCATCGAACAACTGTAATCTGCCTGATGCTTGACGATGCAACAAAACTGTATTTTTTCAGCTGTATTTTCATTTTGTATATATGCATAATGTATTACCGTATTTTTCGCCGTATAAGACGCACTTTTTTCCCCCCCAAAATGGGGGGAAAATGTCCCTGCGTCTTATGCGGCGAATGCTGACTTTTTTTTACATCGCAGGCTGCGATGCTTCAGCATCGCAGGCTGCGATGTATGAGCGGGGAGTGACAGGGAGGAGGAGCTGGGGGCCGGCAATTGCAGCGGGGACAGTCCGCCCCGCCACTCACAGTGTTGTACTATAGAATCATAAATACCTCTGAGTACAATAATGTAGCAAGATCACCTTACTATGTAACACAGACTCAATACCTCCTTTACAATGGGCAGGCCGGCTGCCGGTGGAAGCGTGACTCTCTGACGCCACATGCCTGCGCCTGCTTTATGAATGAAGCAGGCGCAGGCATGTGCCATCGGAGAGTCACGCTCCTCCCGCCCGGCCTGCCCGTATTGTAAAGGAGGTATTGGGGTCTGTGTTACATTAATAAGGGTGATCTTTAATACATTTATTTGTACTTGGAGATATTTTATGATTTTATAGTACAACATTGGAGCTGCAGGGGTCTGTGGATGGCACTGTTAGGGATGGGGGTCTGTGGATGACACATTTGTAACAGTGCCATCCACAGATCCCCCCATTAACAGTGCCATCCACAGATGGGCCCCCATTAACAGTGCCATCCACAGATGGGGCCCCCATTAACAGTGCCATCCACAGATGGGCCCCCATTAACAGTGCCATCCACAGATGGGGCCCCATTAACAGTGCCATCCACAGATGGGCCCCCATTAACAGTGCCATCCACAGATGGGCCCCCATTAACAGTGCCATCTAAAGATCCCCCATTAACAATGCCATCCACAGATCCCTCCATTAACAGTGCCATCCACAGATCACCCCATTAACAGTGACATCCACAGATCCCCCATTAACAGTGCCATCCACAAACCACCATTAGTTCCAGACCCACCAAAAATATTTTTTTTCTTATTTTCCTCCCCAAAAACCTAGGTGCGTCTTATCAGCCGGTGCGTCTTATATGGCGAAAAATACGGTACTTATCACAATTTGATAATCTGACTGGTATTCCCCCTTCCCTTCCACCCCCTTTCCCTTTCCATTCCGCCCCCCCTTCCCCATGCTTCGCCTCCCTCCCTTTTCTTTAAAACATAACTTTATATCAAAATATGTAATTTTGGAAGTATAATGAGGTGATTATTTTCTCTAAATATTTGTGGAGTGATGTAACTCCATTGCTTGCTTTATATGTAATACTTCCTTTAAATAAATAAAAATTACAAGAAAAAACTTCAAATAACAGAAAGTATCTTTGCATACAAAAGCAGCTCTCTTTGTTGAGCTCTCTCAAAATTTCTCACTTTCTGCGAGATGAATTTGTAGGAAAGCATTGCGCATCAGGTCATTTCATCAAATGAACTACTTGACATAAATGGAGCTAATGGCTCTAATGGCTAAGCTCTCAAACTGAAAAATGTGCATAGGATTAGGTAAGGTCTCACTTGGTCTTAAGCCGCTGTCGCTCTCATCTGCACTTTGACAAGATGCTCTTTTGACACTGAGAACCTGTTCTTCATGACCACTCACTTTTTTTTTTTTGTTTCTTTTGTCTGTAGGTCCATGGCTTCGTCTACTGCGATCGTCCCCTTCACTTCTGTGTCAGTAGCAGGTTCCCCTGCTACCTTTGCAGGACCAGATTTTTCTGGAGAACACTTCACAGGATCCACCAATTCCTCCTCCATAAGCACTCTGGATGTTTCAGGTACGCTCGTAGTCTCAGGCTTTTCCGGTTCTTCCATAGCGGGTGCAACTCCAGCCTTTTTGGGGGCCTCCGGTTTTTTTGTAGGTCCCTTGCCTACAGCAACATCCGCATAGGACCGAGCTCCACGCCACTTTGGACAGTCTTTAAAGGCATGGTCTTCCATCCTACACAGGTTACCTATAATCACATTCTGACAGTTGGCGCTTTTATGCCCTACTTGTTGGCACTTCCAGTAAAATCCTGCCTCCTCTTTACAGTTGGCTTGTACATGGCCAAATTGATGACACTTTTGACAAAATTCCTTCATCGCTGGATAATAAATGTACCTTCTGTCTCTTCCAATGGTGAAGCGCTTAATGGGGGAAGATTTAATCCTCCATGATCCTCCCTGATGGTGACAAAAAATGTATACTTTCCGGTCCATAAGTCCACTTTGTTCATAAGCCAGATTTCAAAGTTAAACAATATCTCGAAAGAAAAAATGCAATGTCATATAAGGAAACAAAGGGATTGTACATGTGTACAATTAGTGGAATTTCCCCCATCAAGTAGAGTAAAACAAAACTAAGTCCATGTAGAATTGGATCAGGGTGATGGATTTTCAACTGCTTCTACAAGTTGTGACAGTCCAAAAGATTATCAAATGGGAGAATGTACACACCTTTCCTTGAATCGTTATGAGCAAGAATGCCTCCCTTCTTCATGTTGTGGTAAGGTGCAGGGTGCCGTCGTGGATGGCAGGTATGTGTCACCGAGGTTCATAGCCTCGGTGAGGTAAGAGCCCGTTTTTGTTGATGTCAGCAGCAGCTAGTGCTACTGACAGAGTTTAAATAGCATGGCTGCAAAGCCGATCCGGGCCGTCTCTTACCGGGAGCAGCTAAAGTGTAGGGTGGGTGGCTGCTCCCCACGACCCAGTCCTGGTTTTGGGCTGGGTTTAAAAGCTCAGCCAGCTCAGCAGCTGGAGGTGGTGATTATCCTGGAGCTGCTAACAGGGCTGAGGAGTTCTCTGTCCTGGAGGAAAGAACTCAGCAAGGAGGTGTTTTGTTCCTGGCTACCTGAAGCTGGATTCTCCTGCGGCTGGGCCGACAGCGTGGTGCGAACCTGCACCTACACCTCCCAGGTGACTGAACCTGTGTTGGCCTGTTTTTGTTTTGCCACGTTATTTCCGTTGTGTGTGAACTGTCACCAAAGAGACTGTTTTTTCATTTATGGTGTGCAAGTGTGAATAAAACACTGTTTGTTGCACAATCTGGACTCCTTGTTTTGCCTCTAAACTGCACCCGCACCGCTGTCTACCAGAGCGACTCCCCACATTTGGTGTCGGATGCGGGCATGCGCAGTGAGGCTGGCGTGAACGCCGAAGTTTTGTTTTTCTAAAGTGCATGGAATATATTAAGCCAGCAAAGCTGCAAGCAGGAGTTTCTGGCAACATGGAGGCTGCTGTGAAGGCTCTCATAGAGGCTAACGTGCAGCAGCGGGAGACCAACCAACTACTGCTACAACATGTGATGGCGTTACAGGCGGCAGGAGCGTCCCACCACGTCCATGATGCCCGGAAAGCGGTCCGTGCGGCGATCCCAAAATGACCCCGCAGACGACGTTGAGACGCACCTGGCGGTTTTTGAGAAGGTCGCCGTGAGGGAAAAGCTACCCCGTGACCAGTGGGCCGAGGTGGTTGCTCCGCTCCTGGCATCCGGACCCCAGCAAGTTTTTTTGATTTGGCAGACGACCAGGCTGCTGACTATTCCACGGTGAAGGGGGAGATCCTGGCCAGACTGGGGGTAAACGTGTTGGTCCGGGCTCAGCGGGTCCACCAGTGGGACTTCAAAGTGGCTGAACCCGCCAGGCCGCAGTACTATGAGTTGCTGCACAGGTTGCAAAAATGGCTGCAGCCTGAGGTTCTAAGTCCGACTGCTATGCTGGACCGGCTGCTGGCTGACATGTTTTGGAGGGCCTTGCCTTACCCCCTTCAACACTGGATTGGCCAGGTATCCCCACCGATGCCCTTGAGATGGTCGACCTGGTGGAGCGATATGAGGCCACCAGAAACCTGCAGGGGGTTCTTTTGGGAGGGGGCCAGTCAAACCCCGGAAATCTCCACCCCAGTCCCGGCGGCCGGCCAAACCCGCCCGGGATGTACCTCTTGCAGATCCGTCCTCAGTGGTCTGTTGGCAGTGTCGGGAGCCTGGACACATAAGGGCCAACTGTCCACAGTGGGGGAACCCATGGAGACTAATTATGGGTACCGGGCTTCCATGTATGCCCGGAGACTGTGTGCGACCGGCATCCCCGGGACAATAGACAATCGTCATCTGTGCCAGGTGCAAGTCGGGGATAACCTGGCAGTGGCGCTGTTGGACTCAGGGAGCCTGGTAACCCTGGTAAGTGCTGCCCTGGTACAGCCCACCCAGTATACGGGCCGGACAGTGGGTGTGGTGTGCATACACGGAGACTTAAAGGACTATCCCACTGCTGTAATGTCTCTGTCCACGGCGGTCGGCACCTGGACTTGTGAAGTGGCGATCTCCACAAAGCTGCCCTATGAACTAATAATTGGGAGAGACTTCCTGGTTTTCCGTCACTGTGGCCTGAGATGAAAGTGACTAATAGCCCTGAGACAGGGGTAACCCTAGCAGAGTGGCCTGATACCCTGGAAGGCCAGAACCCTGGGAGCCCGAGTCTGAAGGGCCAGCGGTAGGGGTGACCACTGCTGCAGCGGTAGTGGGGGAGACAACCCCACTGAGTGTAATGGTGGGAGACACGGAGGACTTGCCACCGGGACCTGAGTTGGCAGACCTCAATGTCTCCGGGAAAATTTTGGGACCGCACAACACCGGGACCAAACCCTAACCAGGGCCTGGGAGAATGTGCTGAAATTGATGGTAAACCCCAGAAACCAGGGGCTGAATTAATGTTCCCACGATTTATTGTTCTGCAGGATATGTTGTATCGGGTGAACCAAACCGAGGTGAACCTGTTGAACAGTTGGTGGTGCCCACAGCGTATCGCAAGCTTGTCATGGAGCTTGCCCACCAACATGTTCTTGGGGACACCTGGGGTGGCAGAAAACCCAGGACCGCATACTGCAGCGGTTTTATTGGCCCAGTGTGTTCAAGGAAGTAGAAAATTATTGTAAGTCCTGTCCAACCTGTCAGGTAACTAGCCCCCAGCCACATTTCCGTAGTCCTCTGGTACCTCTGCCAATTATTGAAGTACCGCTTGAGCGAATTGCTATGGATTTAATTGGGCCTGTACCAAAGTCTGCTAGGGGCCACCAACACATTCTGGTAGTTCTCGACTATGCCACTGGTATCCGGAGGCGGTGCCTCTGCGACATACCTCAGCTAAGCTCATTGCCAAAGAGTTAATGGAGATGTTTTCCCGTGTGGGCCTGCCAAAAGAGGTTCTGACAGACCAAGGGACCCCTTTATGTCCAAAGTAATGAAGGAACTGTGTAAATTGTTGCGTATAAAGCAGTTACGGACGTCCGTTTACCATCCGCAAACAGACGGTCTTGTTGGAGAGGTTTAACCAAACTCTAAAAAATATGTTAAAAAGGGTGGTGTCTAGAGATGGGAAGGACTGGGACCTGCTTCTGCCCTATCTCATGTTCGCAGTGCGAGAGGTACCCCAGGCCTCTACTGGGTTCTCGCCCTTCGAACTGCTTTATGGCAGACACCCTCGGGCCTGTTGGATATCGCCAAGGAAGCATGGGAACAACAGCCTGTCCCCCACAAAAGTGTCATTGAGTATGTCGCCCAGATGCAGGAACGGATGGAAAGGGTGTTGCCCTTGGTCCGGGAGCATATGGAGGCAGCGCAACAAGCCCAGAGTAGGGTGTACAACCGTCAGGCTCGGGTACGGGACTTCAATCCGGGAGATCGGGTTTTGGTTCTGGTACCCACCCTTGACAGCAAATTCCTAGCTAGGTGGCAGGGCCCCTATGAGGTGATCGAGAAGGTAGGGGAAGTGAATTACAAGGTACACCAGCCAGGCGGCGCAAGCCGGAGCAGGTGTACCACGTGAATTTACTTAAGCCGTGGAAAGATAGGGACGCGGCCGACGACCACAGCCCCGGCCAGGGCTTCTAGGTGAAAAGGGTCCAGCCCCACAGTTCGAGGCCTGTGAAGCCGTAACCACGGTAAAATTGCAGACAGCCTGTCTTCCAAACAAGTTCAGGAAGTCAGGAGTTCCTCAGTCGGAACACGGATGTGTTCTCGACCTCCCTGGCCGCACGTCTCTCATCCGACATGACATCGCTCACTGAGCCTCAGGCCAAGGTCCGGTTAAAACCATACCGGGTACCCGAGGCTCGGCGGCGGGCCATCGCGGAGGAAGTGCAGTTAATGTTGAAGCTCGATGTCATTGAGGAGTCGAAAAGTGAGTGGGCCAGTCCCATAGTCCTAATACCTAAGCCGGATGGGACGTTGCGGTTCTGCAACGACTTTCGCAAGTTAAATGAAGTATCCAAGTTTGACGCGTATCCCATGCCCCGAGTAGACGAGCTTGTTGAAAATTTAGGACAAGCCCGTTATTTTTCTGTGCTGGACCTCACTAAAGGGTACTGGCAGGTACCCTTAACGGAGGCGGCTAAGGAAAAACCGCGCTTGTTACCTCGCAGGGCCTGTATCACTACAAGGTGTTACCCTTTGGCCTGCATGGCGCCCCGCCACTTTCCAGAGGTTAATGGACATAGTGCTGCGACCACATCGTCGGTACGCCTCGGCCTACTTAGATGATGTAGTCATCCACAGCACCGACTGGGAAAGCCATTTACCCAAGGTGCAGGCGGTAGTGGATGCCCTGAGGAAAGCTGGACTAACCGCCAATCCAAAAAGTGTGCGATTGGGTTGGAAGAGACCAAATATCTGGGATATGTAATCGGGCGGGGAGTCATCAAACCTCAGGTAACTAAGGTAGAGGCCATTCGTAACTGGCCCCGACCGGTCACCACCAGGCAGGTAAAGTCGTTCCTGGGGATTGTAGGATACTACATGAGGTTTGTGCCCCACTTTGCCACAATAGCAGCGCCATTGACAGACCTGTTGAAGGGGCGAAAGTCTGGGAGGGTTAGCTGGAGTGAGAAGGCGGAGGAGGCTTCGCCGCGTTGAAGTCGGCCCTGTGTGGGTCCCCGGTTTTGGTGACACCCGACTTCAACAAGGAGTTTGTCGTACAGACCGACGCCTCGGAGGTAGGCCTCGGTGCAGTACTGTCGCAGGAGGTCAACGGGGACGAACATCCCGTTGTCTTCCTGAGCCGTAAGCTCAGTCCCGCCGAGTCCAGATATAGTATAGTGGAGAGGGAGTGCCTGGCTATCAAGTGGGCACTCGAATCTCTCCGCTACTACCTGTTAGGGAGGAGGTTCCGTCTGGTGACCGACCATTCCCCTCAAATGGATGAGTCAGGCCAAGGAGAGGAATGCTCGGGTCACCAGGTGGTTCCTGTCCCTTCAAAATTTCAAGTTCTCCGTGGAACATAGGGCAGGTCGCTTGCAGGGAAATGCAGATGCCCTTTCCCGCGTCCACTGCCTCACATGTGTCCACCCCTCAGGCTGAACAAAGGGGGGTGTGGTAAGGTGCAGGGTGCCGTCGTGGATGGCAGGTATGTGTCACCGAGGTTCATAGCCTCGGTGAGGTAAGAGCCCGTTTTTGTTGATGTCAGCAGCAGCTAGTGCTACTGACAGAGTTTAAATAGCATGGCTGCAAAGCCGATCCGGGCCGGCTCTTACCGGGAGCAGCTAAAGTGTAGGGTGGGTGGCTGCTCCCACGACCCAGTCCTGGTTTTGGGCTGGGTTTAAAGCTCAGCCAGCTCAGCAGCTGGAGGTGGTGATTATCCTGGAGCTGCTAACAGGGCTGAGGAGTTCTCTGTCCTGGAGGAAAGAACTCAGCAAGGAGGTGTTTTGTTCCTGGCTACCTGAAGCTGGATTCTCCTGCGGCTGGGCCGACAGCGTGGTGCGAACCTGCACCTACACCTCCCAGGTGACTGAACCTATGTTGGCCTGTTTTTGTTTTGCCACGTTATTTCCGTTGTGTGTGAACTGTCACCAAAGAGACTGTTTTTTTCATTTATGGTGTGCAAGTGTGAATAAAACACTGTTTGTTGCACAATCTGGACTCCTTGTTTTGCCTCTAAACTGCACCCGCACCGCTGTCTACCAGAGCGACTCCCGACAATGTTCAAAGTTTTCTCTTTTTCTTTCTAGAATTTCAATCTGCGTGGAAATTCGGATCCTCATTTCGCCTTGGTTTGTGAAACCGATGTTCGACATATATACTGCCATCCTTCAGCTGAGTAATCGCCTTTCAAGTCGTCCCTATGAAGCTCTGACAACCCCTTGCCCCAGTTCGGTCAAGCCAGAAATCTCAGGCAAAAGGCAGAGGCACAATCAGTCAGGCCAGACCAGCTCTTTATTCAGAAGGAGAGCCAGTAAGCCTCAAAGTTGCTTAATTTGAGTTGGATGGCTTGGGGACCTGAGCACCTAGATCATTATCATCAGCGTGACTCTTCTCTCACTGCCTAGGAGGGCTGCAAAAACTTTCAGTTTTCTAACTGTCCTAAATTATATTTAATAACCTTTCTATACTGTTTTGTCATGTAAACTAATTTGCATGAGCTTGGGCATATGGCACAGACATGCAAATAGTGTTTCAGCTGAAAAATAAGGCAGATTCTGATAATTTGCATGTCTTTTTCCATATACCAAAATTAATGCAAATTAGTTTACATGACAAAACATTATAGAAAGGTTATTAAATATAATTTAGACGATTAGAAAACTCAAAATTTTTATGCAGCCCTCATAGGCAGTGAGAGAAGAGTTAGCTGGCACCAAAAAAAAAAATTACAATTTTTGTCACCCCTAATGATAATGATCTAGGTGTGCAGAGTCCCCAAACCATCCAAGTTAGATCAAGCAACTTTGTGAATGAATGGCTCTCACCTTCTGGATAGAAGCTGGGCTTGGTGGTATCATAGCCCATGAGGTTTATCCGAGTCGTGATTATTGCTAGTTGCCTCATAGTGCACAAGACTGCCATTGTAAGGTATGCTTACTGTACCTGTCTCATGGATAGGTTGTTGGCATACACCTTTTGTGAGATTGTTATATGTTGTCTTTTGTATGTTATAGAGAATTATTTATTTGAAAAAAAATTTAACATCTATAAAAATAAATTATTAATGATAGGTAGGAAAATACTTATAATAAAATTTTATTAGTGATAGGTAAAATAATAACTATAAAAAAAAAAGGATAAATGATAGACAGCTTAATAAGGATACAGAAAAGCTATATACAATAAGTGAAAAAAAGACTATAGGTTGATATAGTGAAAAAAAAATTTGAATATACACAAGTACAAAGAGATAGTACTATATTCGAGATCTTCGCGAATTCTCAAAGTGCTAATAGTCGCAATAAAACTGGCGATTTGAATATCCGCGCTCAACACTATTGCTCTGATCATCTAAGATTGCATATACCTTGATCGCCTTATCTCGGTGACCAACCGGATAAACTCTAAAAAGGCAGATTTTTTTGCAGGATTTCCC
>CM065598.1:64281251-64304388 GCA_033119425.1 Bufotes viridis
CTCCTTACCTTCACTTTCTGAGCCTCATTGATGCTCTGTTGGTAGCTGCCAATATAAAACCAATTCTTGACATCGAACAGCTCATCTACTTCTCCTGTGCAGCCATCTCTAAACCAGACACGTCACCTGGCCTGCTCTGGCCCACTTCCGCCTGTGTGCAGATCCCGTTTGCGCATGCGCGCGCCGCCGCCGCCAGCACTGTGGCGCCCAGTGGTGACGCGAAACGTCCGCGCCGGAAGTATTGTCAGTATTCACGTGTGCTCGGGGGAGATGGACGGGTTTCTGAATCTGGGGCTTTCATCGTGGCTCATCGAGCAATGCAAGCAACTGGGTATCCGCAAACCGAGCCCGGTGCAAGAGAACTGCATCCCGCCCATATTGGAGGGTATGTGGGTGATAGTCTATGACTATGAAGTGTGTCTTACCTCCATGTGAAGCTGACGGGATAGATGAGGGTTGAGACTAGAATGGAGTTGTTAGAATGAGGTCCTCCCCCTGGAGTCAGTATTCTAGCCTGTTCAGTGTAGAGCAGGCTAGAATGGAGTTGTTAGAATGAGGTCCTCCCCCTGGAGTCAGTATTCTAGCCTGTTCAGTGTAGAGCAGGCTAGAATGGAGTTGTTAGAATGAGGTCCTCCCCCTGGAGTCAGTATTCTAGCCTGTTCAGTGTAGAGCAGGCTAGAATGGAGTTGTTAGAAGGAGGTCCTCCCCCTGGAGTCAGAAATCTAGTCTGTTCACTATAAAGCAGGCTAGAATGGAGTTGTAAGGAGGAGGTCCCCATGTTCTTCATGTTACTTATTAAATTCTTTGCATTCTTAATTCAGGAAACTGTTTTACTACATTTATGAATTTCCTATATCATTTTTTCATATATATTTTTATCGATGCAATAGAAAAAATTCAATTCTGCTTGTTTTCACAAATACATAGAAAAAGAACTAAGAGGTCATTTATTTTCAAATATATACGACCTTTTGGTGTATATTTGGTGCAGATTTTTCGCAAAGGTGATTTGCGGCAAAATCTGAGACTTCTTCCCTTCCAAGTCACTTACACCAGTTCTATATAAGGAGGAATGGCGGGAAGGGGTGGCCCGGCCGGCCCGGCTCATTTATCATTTCCTACACCAATGATGTAATTCTAGGCCGACATGATCAAATTCAGAGTTTTACAGTTGTGTTCACACAGCACTGCCATTTTTGTTAACACTCTCATTAATGGCTGTGTGGTTTTGCCAACAAAACACCGCCAAGACACAGTGTCAATCAAAATGCCACTTCTAAAACCACACCGACCATGAGCACACCCTTCATGTATTTTAATTTCACAGTTTTATCTGCCACAGCCGACTAGATTAAGGACTTCACAGAAAATAGGAACTCAATAAGCCACAGCAAATACAGGAGGACCTCCTTCTGCCCACTCCATTCTAGCCTGCTCTGTATAGAAAAGACTAGATTACTGACTCCAGGATGAGGACCTCCTTCTAACAACTCTGCAGCTTATATTACTGAGGAGGAGGACCTCCTTCTAACAACTCCATTCTAGCTGATTCTATAGTGAACAGGCTAGATTACTGACTCCAGGAGGAGGACCTCCTTCTAACACCTCTGCAGCTTCTATTACTGATAATAGAGGAGGACCTCCTTCTAACACCTCTACAGCTTATATTACTGAGGAGGAGGACCTCCTTCTAACACCTCTCCAGCTTATATTAATGATAATAGAGGAGGACCTTCTTCTAATAACTCCATTCTAGCTGATTCTATAGTGAACAGGCTAGATTACTGACTCCAGGAGGAGGACCTCCTTCTAACAACTCTGCAGCTTATATTACTGAGGAGGAGGACCAACTTCTAACACCTCTCCAACTTATATTAATGATAATAGAGGAGGACCTCCTTCTAATAACTCCATTCTAGCTGATTCTATAGTGAACAGGCTAGATTACTGACTCCAGGATGAGGACCTCCTTCTAACAACTCCATTCTAGCTGATTCTATAGTGAACAGGCTGAGATTACTGACTCCAGGAGGAGGACCTCCTTCTAACAACTCTGCAGTTTATATCAATGATAATAGAGGAGGACCTCCTTCTAACATCTCTACAGCTTCTATTACTGATGATAGAGGAGGACCTCCTTCTTACAGCTCTACAGCTTATATTACTGATAATAGAGGAGGACCTCCTTAACAACTCCATTCTAGCTGATTCTATGGTGAACAGGCTAGATTACTGACTCCAGGAGGAGGACCTCCTTCTAACAACTCCATTCTAGCTGATTCTATGGTGAACAGGCTAGATTACTGACTCCAGGAGGAGGACCTCCTTCTAACACCTCTACAGCTTATATTACTGATAATAGAGGAGGACCTCCTTCTAACAACTCTGCAGCTTATATTACTGATAATAGAGGAGGACCTCCTAACAACTCTGCAGCTTATATTATTGATAATAGAGGAGGACCTCCTTCTAACAACTCCATTCTAGCTGATTCTATAGCGAACAGGCTAGATTACTGACTCCAGGAGGAGGACCTCCTTCTAACATTCCTATTCTACCATATTACTGGCTCCAGAAGGAGGACCTTATTTCACCCACTATTCTAATAAGGGTCCATGCACATAAACATATGTCATCTGAGATATACAGTCCGTGAGCAGGGCATATGTCCCAGAGCGCATAGCTTCATAGTTTACTATAATGCAGTGCACGCCGGGCCACTCGCGAGACTACCGTCCCAGACTCGTATTATCATGGGACATTTGTGTGCATGGGCCCTAACATGCAGTTGTTAGGAGGAGGTCCACACTCTGTAGTCAGTAATATATTAGAATGGAGTTGTTAGCAGGAGTTCCTTCTCTATTATTAGTAATATAAGCTGTAGAATTGTTAGAAGGAGGTCCTCCTCCTGGAGTCAGTAACCTAGCCTGTTCACTATAGAATCAGCTAGAATGGAGTTGCTAGAAGGAGGTCCTCCACTGTATAGTCAGTAATATAAGCTGTAGAGGTGTTAGAAGGAGGTCCTCCTCTACTATCAGTAATATACGCTGCAGATGTGTTAGAAGGAGGTCCTCCTTTACTATCAGTAATATAAACTGTAGAGGTGTTAGAAGGAGGTCCTCCTCTACTATCAGTAATATACGCTGCAGATGTGTTAGAAGGAGGTCCTCCTTTACTATCAGTAATATAAACTGTAGAGGTGTTAGAAGGAGGTCCTCCTCTACTATCAGTAATATACGCTGCAGATGTGTTAGAATGGAGGTCCTCCTTTACTATCAGTAATATAAACTGTAGAGGTGTTAGAAGTGAGGTCCTCCTTCTGAGTCAGTAATCTAGCCTGTTCACTATAGAATCAGCTAGAATGGAGTTGTTAGAAGGAGGTCCTCCTCTATTATCAGTAATATAAACTGTAGAGGTGTTAGATGGAGGTCCTCCTCTACTATCAGTAATAGAAGCTGTAGAGGTGTTAGAAGGAGATCCGTAATAGAAGCTGTAGAGGTGTTAGAAGGAGGTCCTTCTCTACTATCAGTAATATAAGCTATAGAGGCGTCAGAACGGACATCCTCCAACTGTTGTAAAACTACACCTCCCATAATGCCCTGCTGTAGGCTGTTCGGGCATGCTGGGAGTTGTAGTTTTGCAACAGCTGGAGGGCCGCAGTTGGAGGATGGCTGTGTTAGGAGGTCCTCCTCTATTATCAGTAATATAAGCTGTAGAGGTCAGAAGCCAGTAGTATAAGTTGTAGAGTTTTTAGAAGGAGTTCCTCCTCCTGGAATCATTGTTCTAAAAAAAAGTTTACTTGAGAATGTAAAGACTTTAATATCAAGAACAGGAGAACCGCCTCCCAACAACTCCATTCTAGCCCGCTTCATAGTTAGTGAGCAGACTAGATGTCTGACTCCGGGGGCGGTTTACGGGACCTCCTAACAACTCCCTTCTAGTCTCAGTATTCTAGCCTGTTCAGCGTGGAGCATGCTAGAATGGAGTTGTTAGCAGGAGGTCTGCCCAATAACTATAAAGCTAGAAAGGAGGAGTTGTTGGGAAGAGGTTCTCCTGTTCTTGAGGTTATTAAATACCTTCCATTCTCATTTAAGTAAATAGTTTTACTATTAAGAATTTACCTTTATTATTTTCTTGTATATTTTTTCTATGCAATCTGATGCCACTGAGTGTTTGATATCCGAAGCTTGTCTTCATGCTGCAGATATCAAAAACTGATTAAAAACCTTTCCATAGAAAAGAGCCTCATCCACCATTTTCTTTGATTTCACATAAAATGTTATACGAATGTAGTGTGAGGCGGGTGCGCAGTCGGCCTCCTCTACCACCTCACCCTCCATTCCTGCCAATTTTCAGAGCTCTGGTTACCATGTAGTGGGCAGAAGAATATGTAGGCGTTTCTGTATGGGCCCTATTGCAATTTGATATATATATTTGGTGATGTGAACTTGGAGGTGTGTATCTCACCCGGTGGTTCAGTGTCACTGGGTGAGGAAGCTGAAATCCAGAAAAGTGCTGCTTCAGTAGGGCATAGCTGCTGGAGATTGGTTAAAGTTGTCAGGGCTGGATTTCTTTGGACTGGGAGTCAGGTTGGTAGCAGGAGACTCTCAGTCCACATCCCTAGTCCTTTACAGGTTCCCTCACCTAAGTGAGGCCCGTGGGTTTGGGGGGGAAACGCCGTGACACCTGCAGTGGAAGGGTCCCTAGGGTCAGAGTTGGGAGGACTACTACCACAACCCCCCTCCCCCTTCCCAAAGGTACTGAACAGGTACCTGGCCTGTAGTTTACAGGACTGTGAGGGTGAGAAAGCCATGTGTGCTCACACACTGTAAGGTAGGGGCAGATGTTGTATAGGTAGTGCCAGGACGGGCAGGAGATTATTTTGTACAGTTATGATCACATGGATATGCCGCAATAAAGCACAGTGTTTGCCAGACACCACGTTTAGGGTCCAGAGATATGTGAGAATGACCCCCCCCAAAGTCAAGCGATCCCTTAGTGTATATACACACAAAAAAATTAAAAAGTCACATACTTGATTTATTAAATACATCCTTTATTTAAAAACTTTTTAATAAATACCATTTGTCATGTGTGCATAGATATAACTGCAGGGCGCCTGTCATGCCGGAGACGGTATATCTGAGAACACGACCGCACCTTCATGTAAGAGACGGTATATCCGAGAACACGACAGCACCTTCATGTAAGACGGTATATCCGAGAACACGACTGCACCTTCATGGGAATTGCTGACATGTTCTGAGAGACCAGGAATAGAATCTGGTTGTCTATTTTCAGCCCCAACACCAAAGAGAAAAAAGGGAGAAACCGTCATTAATAAAGTGTTTGTTACCAACATTTCAGAACTATTTAGTTTTATACATTAACTACAGACTTGCATATTAAAAAATTACAAGTTTTGCAAAAATACACCACGTGCCCCCCCATAGATCTGCACCTCATGTCCCCAGAATACACCACGTGCCCCCATAAATCTGCACCTCATGTCCCCAGAATACACACATGCCCCCCCATAAATCTGCACCCTCATGTCCCCAGAATACACCACATGCCCCTCACAGATTGACCCCCCATGTCCCCAGAATACACCACATGCCCCCTCACAGATTGACCCCTCCCCATGTCCCCAGAATACACCACATGCCCCCCTCACAGATTGACCCCCTCATGTCCCCAGAATACACCACATGCCCCCCTCACAGATTGACCCCCATGTCCCCAGAATACACCACATCCCCCCATAGATCTGCACCCTCATGTCCCCAGAATACACCACATCCCCCCCATAGATCTGCACCCTCATGTCCCCAGAATACACCACATGCCCCCATAATCTGCACCTCATGTCCCCAGAATACACCACATGCCCCCTCACAGATTGACCCCCCATGTCCCCAGAATACACCACATGCCCTCACAGATGGCTGACTCCCCCATGTCCCCAGAATACACATGACCCCCCCCATGTCCCCAGAATACACCATGCCCCTCACAGATTGACCCCCTCATGTCCCCAGAATACACCACACGCCCCCTCACAGATTGACCCCTCCCCATGTCCCCAGAATACACCACATGCCCCCTCACAGATTGACCTCCCATGTCCCCAGAATACACCACATGCCCCCCTCACAGATTGACTCCCCATGTCCCCAGAATACACCACATGCCCCCTCACAGATTGACCCCCATGTCCCCAGAATACACCACATGCCTCCCATAGATCTGCACCTCATGTCCCCACAATACACCATATGCCCCCTCACAGATTGACTCCCCATGTCCTCACAGAATACACCACATCCCCCCCATAGATCTGCACCCTCATGTCCCCAGAATACACCACATGCCCCCCATAGATCTGCCCTCATGTCCCCAGAATACCACCATGCCCCCCATAGATCTGCACCCTCATGTCCCCAGAATACACCACATGCCCCCCATAGATCTGCACCCTCATGTCCCCAGAATACACACATGCCCCCACAGATCTGCACCTCATGTCCCCAGAATGCACCACATGCCCCCTGCACAGTATTTGCCCCATGCCCCAGAATACACCACATGCCCCCCCTCACAGGATTGACCCCCATGTCCCCAGAATACACCACATGCCCCCATCACAGATTGACCTCCCATGTCCCCAGAATACACCACATGCCCCCCCTCACAGATTGACCCCCTCACAGATTGGCCCCTCCCCATGTCTAGAATACACCACATGCCCCCCTCTAGATTGACCCCCTTGCCCCCTCTGGATTGATTCCATGTCCCCAGAATACACCACATGCCCCCCCATAGATCTGCACCTCATGTCCCCAGAATACACCACATGCCCCCCCATAGATCTGCACCTCATGTCCCCAGAATACACCACATGCCCCCTCACAGATTGACTTCCCCACGTCCCCAGAATACACCACATCCGCCCCCATAGATCTGCACCCTCATGTCCCCAGAATACACACATGCCCCCCTCATAGATCTGCACCTCATGTCCCAGAATACACCACATGTCCCCCATAGATCTGCACCTCATGTCCCCAGAATACACCACATGCCCCCCCATAGATCTGCACCTCATGTCCCCAGAATACACCACATCCTCCCCATAGATCTGCACCCCATGTCCCCAGAATACACCACATCCCCCCCATAGATCCGCACCCTCATGTCCCCAGAATACACCACATGCCCCCCATAGATCTGCACCCTCATGTCCCCCAGAATACACCCCATGCCCCCATAGATCTGCACCTCATGTCCCAGGGCACACCACATGCCCCCCATAGATCTGCACCCTCATGTCCCCAGAATACACCACATGCCCCCCATAGATCTGCACCTCATGTCCCCAGAATACACCACATGCCCCCCTCACAGATTGACCCCCATGTCCCCAGAATACACCACATGCCCCCCCTACAGATTGACCCCCCCATGTCCCCAGAATACACCACATGCCCCCCTCACAGATTGACCCCTCATGTCCCCAGAATACACCACATGCCCCCTCACAGATTGACCCTCATGCCCCTCACAGACTCCCCATGTCCCCAGAATACACCACATGCCCCCCTTCACAGATTGACCTCATGTCCCCAGAATACACCACATGCCCCCCCATAGATCTGCACCCTCATGTCCCCAGAATACACCACATGCCCCCCATAGATCTGCACCCTCATGTCCCCAGAATACACCACATGCCCCCCCATAGATCTGCACCCTCATGTCCCCAGAATACACCACATGCCCCCCATGTCCCTAGAATACACCACATGCCCATAGATCTGCATCCTCATGTCCCCAGAATACACCACATGCCCCCCCATAGATCTGCACCCTCATGTCCCCAGAATACACCACATGCTCCCCCCATAGATCTGCACCCTCATGTCCCCAGAATACACCACATGCCTCCCCATAGATCTGCACCCTCATGTCCCCAGAATACACCACATGCCCCCATAGATCTGCACCTCATGTCCCCAGAATACACCACATGCCCCCCTCACAGATTGACCCCCCCATGTCCCCAGAATACACCACATGCCCCCTCACAGATTGACCCCCCATGTCCCCAGAATACACCACATGCCCCCTCACAGATTGTTATGTCACAGAATACACCACATGCCCCCCTCACAGATTGACCCCCATGCCCCCCTCACAGATTGACCCCCCATGTCCCCAGAATACACCACATGCCCCCTTCACAGATTGACCCCCATGTCCCCAGAATACACCACATGCCCCCCCATAGATCTGCACCCTCATGTCCCCAGAATACACACATGCCCCCCCATAGATCTGCACCTCATGTCCCCAGAATACACCACATGCCCCCCATAGATCTGCACCCTCATGTCCCCAGAATACACCACCATGCCCCCATGTCCCCAGAATACACCACATGCCCCCCATAGATCTGCATCCTCATGTCCCCAGAATACACCACATGCCCCCCATAGATCTGCACCCTCATGTCCCCAGAATACACCACATGCCCCCCATAGATCTGCACCCTCATGTCCCCAGAATACACCACATGACTCCCCATAGATCTGCATCCTCATGTCCCCAGAATACACCACATGCCCTCTATAGATCTGCACCTCATGTCCCCAGAATACACCACATCCCCCCCCACAGATCTGCACCCTCATGTCCCCACTCCCCAGAATACACCACATGCCCCCTCACAGATTGACCCCCCATAACCCCCCTCACAGACCTTCACCCTCATGTCCCCTCACAGATTGAACCCCCATGTCCCAGAATACACCACATGCCCCCTCACAGATTGACCCCCATAGATCTGCACCCTCGTGTCCTCAGAATACACCACATGCCCCCATAGATCTGCACCCTCGTGTCCCCAGAATACACCATGCCCCCATAGATCTGCACCCTCATGTCCCCAGAATACACCACATGCCCCCCATAGATCTGCACCCTCATGTCCCCAGAATACACCACCATGCCCCCCATAGATCTGCACCCTCATGTCCCCAGAATGCACCACATGCCCCCCATAGATCTGCACCCTCATGTCCCCAGAATACACCACGTGCCCCCCATAGATCTGCACCCTCATGTCCCCAGAATACACACATGCCCCCCATAGATCTGCCCTCATGTCCCCAGAATACACCACATGCCCCCCATAGATCTGCACCCTCATGTCCCCAGAATACACCACATGCCCCCCATAGATCTGCACCCTCATGTCCCCAGAATACACCACATGCCCCCCCATAGATCTGCACCCTCATGTCCCCAGAATACACCACATGCCCCCCCATAGATCTGCACCCTCATGTCCCCAGAATACACCACATGCCCCCCCATAGATCTGCACCCTCATGTCCCCAGAATACACCACATGCCTCCTCATGTATGAGCTCCCATGGACTCTAGGTCTGCAGCACATCCAGGCACACACAGCTCCTCCTACTTCACAAGCTCCTGCAGTCTGGGTTTATAAGCACTTCCCACACTTGACCATGTGACCATGAAGGAGCATGTGACCAGTGACGTCACAGACCTCGTTCTAACAACTCCACTCTAGCATCTACCGATAGATGAGGGGAAGAACCGGACAGTGGCACCGCTGCTTCCTGGCTTCTCATCTCAGGCTGGCTATAGCTGGGTGCAGGAGTCCCCCTTTCTCTGCACTAGTTTACTGGGTTTGATATATCTCCCTCAGTGTTCACTGGGGTTACTGTCAGGAAGTCCCCTGCCCCCACAATGACTACTTTCTGTCACCCATCTCCAGCTATTAGACCCTCTATTCACCCATGCATCAGGTGCCTTCTTTCATTTACACTGGAGACAGACAGGGGAACTTGCGCATGCGCCATCAGTACCCAATATAAGTGAATGGAGGCCGCTGGTGGACAGGAGCGCAGTGCCAGGCAGCAGATGAGCTTTATTGGGTTAGTATTGACGAGTTAATTAAACCAAGAACAAAAAAGTGTGTACAGTGGCTACACCCAGACTCCCAAGTATGATCGTGGTGCACTTCCCTTGGTCCACCCCTGTACCGTATAAATCGTATAATATATATTGTATGAAGAGGGAGGCACTCTACTAACACCGTATCACAAGGAAAATCCAATGCACTGGTATGTCATTAAATGCCTGGAATTTATTGCAACTCGATTCACATTAAAATTCAATAAATTATAAAGTAAAACATAAAATCACATACACTGTATGGCATATATCATACACCACAGATCATATATCAAAATGGAGGGGTCAATTAGATCTTCCAAAGGTGCCCTTTATATTGACACCGTGTATCGTATATCATACTCCATCTGTTATATACACCAGGTATTTGGATCAGAATAACGGGGTCAATTAAGTCCTCCAACAGCGCCCCTTTCTTTTAAGTCTACCACAGATGTCCTTTTAAGTTGGTGTATTAAGGTATCGCTGGTGTGTATATTCACCATAAAAAGAGTATGCCACTTTTCACCAAATAAGAACCACTCCGCTGTGTGCAATATACTCCATTATACGCGGCATACTCTCAGCATTTGCTATATATTTCTTTCAATCAAGCCACGTATTGAAAAAGGAAGGTGTTATTACGTTACCACAGAAGTTTCAGATGGCGTCCTTCCCTCTCCTCATTGCCCCGCCGCGTGTACCAGCCAGGACCTGTCGCGGCGTCCCACGTGATCCTTCCGTCATAAAGTGGCGTCCCACGTGGCGTGGCAGGGGCGTCTGATTGGTTCCAGTCCGCTTGTATCAGGCGGCTGTTGCGCGGGGTGATTTAAATGTAATGTAAGTCCTGTGGATATAGAGCTCTTATTAAATATTCTTCTGGAGCGTTTTTGTGTGTAGCAGTCTCACTATAGTTCCCCAAGCAGCGTTTCCGGTCGATATGTTACCAGCCAAATTACACAAGCCACAATCCATCTCCCATAGCAATACTTGAAAATGGTCTAATACCTACTGTAGACGGATATGTGTGTACATGTTAATTTTTGATTCATCTATGTCTTTAATATGACCCTCCGTACACCATATAAGATGAATATGAGGATATTTTAGAGAATTGATATATGGAAATTCAGAAGCTGGAATTGAATTCCAGATTTTTAAACATCTCTGCTTTCCAGCCTCCTTTGGGAATAAGGACTGCCTATAAATAGCCTCAATACCCTCACTATCTAACCACTGAAAAAGGGGCTAGACACTTTTGCCCGAAGCAGCGTTTTGGTAACCATAGGTGAGGCTGCTGCTACACAAAAAACGTTCCAGAAGAATATTTAATAAGAGCTCTATATCCATAGGACTTCACAGTACATTTAAATCACCCCGCGCAGCAGCGTCTGAGTACAAGCGGACTGGAAAAATCGGGCGCTCTGCCACCGTCACGTGGGACGCCACTGTATGGCGGAAGGATCACGTGGGGCCGCGACAGGTCCTGGCAGGTACGCTGTGGCGGGGCAATGTGGAGAGGAAGGACGCCGTCAGAAACTTCTGTGGTAGCGTAATAACATTCTTTCACTCTTTTCAATGCGTGACTTGAATAGAAATATATGGCGAAATGCTGAGAATATACAGCATAATGGGTGCTGAGAATATGCACACAGCGGAGTGGTTCTTATTTGGTGAAAGTGGCATACCTCTTATGGTAAATATACGCACCAGGATACTGATCACCAACCAAAGGACATCTGTGGTGAGCCCAAAGAGAGGAGCGCTGTTGAAGACGACACACGATTATTCTGATCCAAAGCTGCCTGGGTGTGACTGAGATGGAATATGACGCTGCGATGCGTGTCAGTAAAGGTACCTTTGGAAGATCTAGTGGCCCTCCATTTGATATCATTGTGAGTGTATGGTATATGCCACTACGTGTATTGTGTTTTATGTTTTTGATTTTATGGTTTGTTAATTTTAATGTGGTCGGGTTACCAATAATTCAGGCGTTGCTATGACATACTGGTGCATTGAATTTTGCTTGTGATATAGTGTTGGTAGAGTGCGCTCCTCTTGCATACAATATATATTACAGAACTCGACAAATCCCAGGTCGCCATGGCGGGCCAGGGTCTGGTCTGGCCTGGGTATTTGTCAGCCTGTTTGAAAGGTGGCCGGGCGCAGGGTGGCGCGCGTCTGAGGCTGGCCCCTTCATGCTGCACAGCTGCCCGAGCTCTATAGAGGCCCCAGGCGCAGCAGCTGCCGGGCTGGGCGCGTCCATGAGGCGCACCGCCCGGGCGCAGCAGAGAGGAGGCTGACAGGAGGGGCGCCCGCTCCTGTCACTCCATTGTAGCGTGGCCGAGGCCTGTATGGTCAGCGGGTACAGGAGCATCTGTCTCCTGTACCCGGACGGACTGACAGGAAGTGCGCACACAGTGTGCGCTTCCTGTCAGTCTGCCAGTACAGGAAACTAAACTCCTGTGCCCGTGGGACCCTTTCAGAGCTCGGCCACGCCCTGACGAGGAGGAGAGGGGAGGAATGACAAGGGGAAAGATAATGACAAGAGAGGGGAGAAAGAATGACAAGAGGGAAAGATAATGACAGAAGGGGGGAGAGAAGAGAATGACAAGAGGGAAAGATAATGACAAAGAAGGGGAAAGAAAGAGCCAGCAAGAGGAAAGATAATGACAGAGCGGGGGGGGAGAGGAGAGGGCCTTCAAGGAAAGGGAATGTGAGGAAAGATAATGGCCAGGGGGGATGAGAATTTACTGGAGGCACTGCAGAGGGCGTAACTATATTGGGGGGCACTGCAGAGGGTATCAACTATGCTAGAGGCACTGCAGAGGGCATTAACGATACTGAGGGCACTGCAGAGGGGCATTAACTATACTGGGGGCACTGCAGAGGGGCATTGCTACTGAGGCACTGCAGAGGGGCATTAACTATACTGTAGGCACTGCAGAGGGAGCATAAACAATACTGAGGGCACTGCAGAGGGGCATTAACTATACTGAGGGCACTGCAGAGGGCATGTATACTGAAGGCACTGCAGAGGGCCATACTAACTATACTAGAGGACACTGCAGAGGGCCATGCTAACTATACTAGGAGGCACTGCAGAGGGGCATACTAACTATACTGAGGCACTGCCCAGAGGGGCATGCTAACTATACTGGGGGCACTGCAGAGGGGCCATTAGCTATACTGAGGGGGCACTGCAGAGGAGGCATAAACTTAATACTGAGGGCACTGCGGAGGGGCATACTAACTACACTGAGGGCACTGCAGAGGGGGCGTGCTAAATACTGGGGGCACTGCAGAGGGCCATACTAAATACTGAGGGCACTGCAGAGGGCCATGCTAAATACTGGGGGCACTGCAGAGGGGGTATCCCATACTAAATGCTAGAGGCACTGCAGAGGGCCATGCTAACGATGCTGGGGAGGGCACTGCAGAGGGGCCATTAGCTATACTGGGGGGCACTGCAGAGGAGGCATTAACTTAATACTGAGGTTGGGAGGACTGCAGAGGGCATTAACTACACTGAGGGCACTGCAGATGGGCCATTAACTAAATACTGGGGGCACTGCAGAGGGCCATTAACTAAATACTTGGGAGCACTGCTGAGGGGCATGCTAACTACACTGGGGGCACTGCAGAGGGTATCAGCTATACACAGGGGGCACTGCAGAAGAGGGGCATTAACGATACTGAGGCTGCAGAGGGGCATTAACTATACTAGAGGGCACTGCAGATGGGCATTAACTATACTGGGGAGCTGCAGAGGGGCATAAACTATACTGGGCACTTAGATGGGCATTAACTATACTGAGGGCACTGCAGAGGGCATTAACTATACTGAGGGCACTGCAGATGGGCATTAACTATACTGAGGCACTGCAGAGGGGGCATAAACTATACTGAGGGCACTGCGAGAGGCAAAAATGGATGCAAAATGGCCATACAAAAACTGACAGTTTATCCGTCTAACGTCAGTTATTTTAACTCTTGTGTGAATACGGTCTTAGAGGCTGAAAGCCCCCACCAAGTCACATGAAGATGGGGCAGCATGGGCCTGGAGGGCTGGAAGCCACCCTGGGCCCTAGCACTAGGCCCCAGAAGTTTCATCCCCTCCTCCGCCATAACATCATCTCACATAACGAAAACTTTGTAATCTTCTCTATTCAACCAATCAAGCGCACCCCAAACACTGCATCCAGGAGTACTATTCCCATGCCGATAGCAACTGGACAGGTCCCACATCCATCCTATGACCCGACAGCAGGTAGTCGTCCTCATAATATTTAACTTGCCATTTGACAAACCAGAAAGCAATCTGTCTGGTGAGATTGCAGGATGGTGCGTTACCAGAGCGACTCTCCATACAATTAAGCCCTACTTACTGTATACTATCACCTCCTTCATATGTAGCACCCGCCTTGATTTCTTGTACGATCACAGTTTATAGGAATGCTCCATGTAATCCGGGCAGAAGTTCCTCCATAATAGTTTTCCTTCCTCTTACAATCTATTGCCCTCTGTTATCCAGCCATTTCAGGGAGAAAATGACTGTAGGACAGAGAGAATACAGTCTAGCTGCCCCCTGTTATCCCAGCCATTTCAGGGAGAGGATGACTGTAGGACAGGAGAATACAGTCTATTGCCCCTGTTATCAGCCATTTCAGGGGAGAGGATGACTGTAGTCTCAGGAGCAACTACAGTCTATTGCCCCCTGTTATCAGCCATTTCAGAGGAAGGATGACTGTAGGGACAGGAGAATACAGTCATGTCTGCCACTCCTGTTATCAGCCATTTCAGGGGAGAGGATGACTGTAGGACAGGAGAATACAACCTATTGCCCCTGTTATCAGCCATTTCAGAGGAGAGGATGACAGTAGGACAGGAGAATACAGTCTATTGCCCCTGTTATCAGCTCATTTCAGGGGAGAGGATGACTGCATTCTCCTGTCCTACAATCCATTGCCCCTGTTATCATGCCATTTCAGGGAGAGGATGACTGTAGGACAGGAGAATACAGTCTATTGCTCCCTGTTATCAGCCATTTCAGGGGAGAGGATGACTGTAGGACAGGGAGAATACAATCTATTGCCCCTGTTATCAGCCATTTCAGGGGAGAGGATGACTGTAGGACAGGAGAATACAAGCTCTATTGCCCCCTGTTATCAGCCATTTCAGAGGAGAGGATGACTGTAGGACAGGAGAATACAGTCCTATTGCCCCTGTTATCAGCCATTTCAGGGGAGAGATGACTGTAGGACAGGAGCATACAGTCTATTGCCCTGTTATCAGCCATTTCAGGGGAGAGGATGACTTGTAGTACAGGAGAATACAGTCGATTGACCCCTGGTATCAACCATTTCAGGGGAGAGGATGACTGCAGGACAGGAGAATACAGTCTATTTGCTCCCTGTTATCAGCCATTTCAGGGGAGAGGATGACTGTAGGACAGGAGAATACAATCTATTGCTCCCTGTTATCAGCCATTTCAGGGAGAGGATGACTGTAGGACAGGAGAATACAGTCGATTGACCCCTGTTATCAGCCATTTCAGGGGAGAGGATGACTGTAGGACAGGAGAGAATACAGTCATATTGCCCTGTTATCAGCCATTTCAGGGGAGAGGATGACTGTAGGACAGGGAGAATACAGTCTATTGCTCCCTGTTAGCACATTTCAGGGCAGAGGATGACTGTAGGACAGGAGAATACAGTCTATTGCCCCCTGTTATCAACCATTTCAGGGGAGAGGATGACTGTAGTACGAGGAGAATACAGTCGATTGACCCCTGTTATCCAGCCATTTCGGGGAGAGGATGACTGTAGGACAGGAGAATACAATCTATTGCTCCCTGTTATCAGCCATTTCAGGGGAGAGGATGACTGTAGGACAGGAGAATACAGTCGATTGACCCCTGTTATCAGTCCATTTCAGGGAGAGGATGACTGTAGGACAGGAGAATACAATCTATTGCCCCTGTTATCAGCCATTTCAGGGAGAGGATGACTGTAGGACAGGAGAATACAGTCTATTGCTCCCTGTTATCAGCCATTTCAGGGCAGAGGATGACTGTAGGACAGGAGAATACAGTCTATTGCCCCCTGTTATCAGCCATTTCAGGGGAGAGGATGACTGTAGGACAGGAGAATACAGTCTATTGCCCCCTGTTATCAGACATTTCAGGGGAGGAGGATGACTGTAGGACAGGAGAATACAGTCTATTGCTCCCTGTTATCAGCCATTTACAGGAGAGGATTGACTGTAGGACAGGAGAATACAGTCTATTGCCCCCTGCTTATCAGCCATTTCAAGGGGAGGATGACTGTAGGACAGGAGAATACAGTCTATTGCCCCCTGTTATCATGCCATTTCAGGGGAGAGGATGACTGTAGGACAGGAGAATGCAGTCTATGTGCCCCTGTTATCATCCATTTCAGGGGAGAGGATGACTGTGATGGACAGGAGAATACAGTCTGTTGCCCCCTGTTATCAGCCATTTCAGGGGAGGATGACTGTAGGACAGGAGAATACTAGCCTATTGCTCCCTGTTATCAGCCATTCAGGGAGAGGATGACTGTAGGACAGGAGAATGCAGTCTATTGCTCCTGTTATCAGCCATTTCAGGGGAGAGGATGACTGTAGGACAGGAGAATACAGTCTAATGCCCCCTGTTATCAGCCATTTCAGGGGAGAGGATGACTGTAAGAGAGGAGAATACAGTCTATTGCTCCCTGTTATCAGCCATTTCAGGGGAGAGGATGACTGTAGGACAGGAGGGATACAATCTATTGGCCCCCTGTTATCAGCCATTTCAGGGGGAGGATGACTGTAGGACAGGAGAATACAGTCTATTGCTCCCTGTTATCAGCCATTTCAGGGGAGAGGATGACTGTAGGACAGGAGAATACAGTCGATTGACCACTGTTATCAGCCATTTCAGGGGAGAGGATGACTGTAGGACAGGAGAATACAATCAATTGCCCCTGTTATCAGCCATTTCAGGGGAGAGGATGACTGTAGGACAGGAGCATACAGTCTATTGCCCCCTGTTATCAGCCATTTCAGGGGAGAGGATGACTGTAGGACAGGAGAATACAATCAATTGCCCCTGTTTTCAGCCATTTCAGGGGAGAGGATGACTGTAGGACAGGAGCATACAGTCTATTGCCCCCTGTTATCAGCCATTTCAGGGGAGAGGATGACTGTAGGACAGGAGAATACAGTCTATTGCCCCCTGTTATCAGCCATTTCAGGGAGAGGATGACTGTAGGACAGGAGAATACAGTCTATTGCCCCCTGTTATCAGCTATTTCAGCGGAGAGGATGACTGTAGGACAGGAGAATACAGTGTATTGCCCCCTGTTATCAGCCATTTCAGGGGAGAGGATGACTGTAGAACAGGAGAATACAATCTATTGCCCCCTGTTATCAGCCATTTCAGGGAGAGGATGACTGTAGGACAGGAGAATACAGTCTATTGCCGCCTGTTATCAGCCATTTCAGGGGAGAGAATGACTGTAGGACAGGAGAATACAGTCTATTGCCCTCTGTTATCAGCCATTTCAGGGGAGAGGATGACTGTAGGACAGGAGAATACAGTCTATTGCCCCCTGTTAATCAGCCATTTCAGGGGAGAGGATGACTGTAGGACAGGAGAATACAATCTATTGCCCCTGTTATCATCCATTTCAGGGAGAGAGGATGACTGTAGGACAGGAGAATACAGCCTATTGCCCCCTGTTATCAGCTATTTCAGGGGAGGATGACTGTAGGACAGGAGAATACAGTCTATTGCTCCCTGTTATCAGCCATTTCAGGGGAGAGGATGACTGTAGGACGAGGAGAATACAGTCTATTGCCCCCTGTTATCAGCCATTTCAGGGGAGAGGATGACTGTAGGAGGAGAATACGATCTGTTGCTCCCCGTTATCAGCCATTTCAGGGGAGAGGATGACTGTAGGACAGGAGAATACAGTCTGCTTGCCCCCTGTTATCAGCCATTTCAGGGGAGAGGATGACTGTAGGACAGGAGAATACAGTCTATTGCCCCTGTTATCAGCCATTTCAGGGAGAGGATGACTGTAGGACAGGAGAATACAGTCTATTGCCCCTGTTATCAGCCATTTCAGGGAGAGGATGACTGTAGGACAGGAGAATACAGTCTATTGCCCCCTGTTATCAGCCATTTCAGGGAGAGGATGACTGTAGGACAGGAGAATACATATCTATTGCCCCCTGTTATCAGCCATTTCAGGGGAGAGGATGACTGTAGGACAGGAGAATACAGTCCTATTGCCACCTGTTATCAGCCATTTTAGGGGGAGAGGATGACTGTAGGACAGGAGAATACAGTCTATTACCCCTGTTATCAGCCATTTCAGGGAGAGGATGACTGTAGGACAGGAGAATACAGTCTATTGCCGCCTGTTATCAGCCATTTCAGGGGAGAGGATGACTGTAGGACAGGAGGATACAGTCTATTGCCGCCTGTTATCAGCCATTTCAGGAGAGGATGACTGTAGGACAGGAGAATACAGTCTATTGCCCCATGTTATCAGCCATTTCAGGGGAGAGGATGACTGTAGGACAGGAGAATACAGTCTATTGCTCCCTGTTATCAGCCATTTCAGGGGAGAGGATGACTGTAGGACAGGAGAATACAATCTATTGCCCCATGTTATCAGCCATTTCAGGGGAGAGGATGACTGTAGGACAGGAGAATACAGTCTATTGCCCCTGTTATCAGCCATTTCAGGGGAGAGGATGACTGTAGGACAGGAGAATACAGTCTATTGCCCCCTGTTATCAGCCATTTCAGGGAGAGGATGAATGTAGGACAGGAGAATACAGTCTATTGCCCCCTGTTATCAGCCATTTCAGGGGAGAGGATGACTGTAGGAGAGGAGAATACAGTCCATTGCTCCCTGTTATCAAGTCATTTCAGGGGAGAGGATGACTGTAGGAACAGGAGAGAATCACAGTCCGATGTGCCCTGGTATCAGCCATTTCAGGGGAGAGGATGACTGTAGGACAGGAGAATACAGTCTATTGCCCCTAGTTATCAGCCATTTCAGGGAGAGGATGACTGTAGGACAGGAGAATACAGTCTATGTCCCTGTTATCAGCCATTTCAGGGGGAGAGGATGACTGTAGGACAGGAGAATACAGTCTGTTGCTCCTGCTATCAGCCATTTCAGGGGAGAGGATGACTGTAGGACAGGAGAATACAGTCTATTGCCCCCTGTTATCAGCCATTTCAGGGAGAGGATGACTGTAGGACAGGAGAATACAGTCTATTGCTCCCTGTTATCAGCCATTTCAGGGAGAGGATGACTGTAGGGACAGGAGAATACAGTCTGTGCCCCCGTTATCAGCCATTTCAGGGGAGAGGATGACTGTAGGACAGGAGAATAGCAGTCTATTGCTCCCTAGTCATCCAGCCATTTCAGGGGAGAGGATGACTGTAGGACAGGAGAATACATCTATTGCTCCCTGTTATCAAGCCATTTCAGGGGAGAGGATGACTGTAGGACAGGAGAATACAGTCCTATTGCTCCCCTGTTATCATGCCATTTCAGTGGGAGAGGATGACTGTAGGACAGGAGAATACAGTCCATTGTCCCCTGTTATCAGCCATTTCAGGGAGAGGATGACTGTAGGACAGGAGGAATACAGATCTATTTCCCCTTGTTATCAGCCATTTCAGGGGAGAGGATGACTGTGGGACAGGAGGAATACAGTCTATTGCCCCCTATCATCAGCCATTTCAGGGAGAGATGACTGTAGGACAGGAGAATACAGTCTATTGTCCCTGTTATCAGCCATTTCAGGGGAGAGGATGACTGTAGGAACAGGAGAATACAGTCCTTTGCCCCTGTTATCAGCCATTTCAGGGGAGGATGACTGTAGGACAGGAGAATACAGTCCTATTGCTCCCTGTTATCAGCCATTTCAGGGGAGAGGATGACTGTAGGACAGGAGAATGCAGTCTATTGCTCCCTGTTATCAGCCATTTCAGGGAGAGGATGACTGTAGGACAGGAGAATACAGTCTAGCTGCCCCTGTTATCAGCCATTTCAGGGGAGAGGATGACTGTAGGACAGGAGAATACAGTCTATTGCTCCCTGTTATCAGCCATTTCAGGAGAGGATGACTGTAGGACAGGAGAGCACAGTCTGTGCTCCCTGTTATCAGCCATTTCAGGGAGAGGATGACTGTAGGGACAGGAGAATACAGTCTATTGCCCCTGTTATCCAGCCATTTCAGGGGAGATGATGACTGTAGGACAGGAGAATACAGTCTATTGCCCCTGTTATCAGCCATTTCAGGGGAGAGGATGACTGTAGGACAGGAGAATACAGTCTATTGCTCCTGTTATCAGCCATTTCAGGGAGAGGATGACTGTAGGACAGGAGAATACAGTCTATTGCTCCCTGTTATCAGCCATTTCAGGGGAGAGGATGACTGTAGGACAGGAGAATACAGTCTATTGCCCCTGTTATCAGCCATTTCAGGAGAGGATGACTGTAGGACAGGAGAATACAGTCTATTGCTCCCTGTTATCAGCCATTTCAGAGGAGAGGATGACTGTAGGACAGGAGAATACAGTCTATTGCTCCCTGTTATCAGCCATTTCAGGGGAGAGGATGACTGTAGGACAGGAGAATACAGTCTATTGCCCCCTGTTATCAGCCATTTCAGGGGAGAGGATGACTGTAGGACAGGAGAATACAGTCTATTGCCCCTGTTATCAGCCATTTCAGGGGAGAGGATGACTGTAGGACAGGAGAATACAGTCTATTGCCCCCTGTTATCAGCCATTTCAGGGAGAGGATGACTGTAGGACAGGAGAATACAGTCTATTGCCCCCTGTTATCAGCCATTTCAGGGAGAGGATGACTGTAGGACAGGAGAGTACAGTCTATTGCCCCTGTTATCAGCCATTTCAGGGGGAGAGGATGACTGTAGGACAGGAGAATACAGTCTATTGCCCCCTGTTATCAGCCATTTCAGGGAGAGGATGACTGTAGGACAGGAGAATACAGTCTATTGCCTCCTGTTATCAGCCATTTCAGGGAGAGGATGACTGTAGGGACAGGAGAATACAGTCTATTGCCCCTGTTATCAGCCATTTCAGGGAGAGGATGACTGTAGGACAGGAGAATACAGTCTATTGCTCCCTGTTATCAGCCATTTCAGGGAGAGGATGACTGTAGGACAGGAGAATACAGTCTATTGCCCCTGTTATCAGCCATTTCAGGGAGAGATGACTGTAGGACAGGAGAATACAGTCTATTGCCCCTGGTTATCAGCCATTTCAGGGGAGAGGATGACTGTAGGACAGGAGAAGTACAGCCTATTGCCCCTGTTATCAAGCCATTTCAGTGGAGAGGATGACTGTAGGACATGAGAATACAGTCTATTGCCCCTGTTATCAGCCATTTCAGGGAGAGGATGACTGTAGGACAGGAGGAACTACAGTCCTGTTGCCCCTGTTATACATGCCATTTCAGGGAGAGGATGACTGTGGTGGAGTGAGATACAGCCCATTGCCCCCTGTTATCAGCCATTTCAGTGGAGAGATGACTGCAGGACATGAGAATAGCAGCTCTGTGCTCCCTGTTATCGCAGCCAGTTTCAGGAGAGAGATGACTGTAGGACCGGAGGACACAGTCCTATTGCCCCTGTTATCAGCCATTTCAGGGAGAGATGACTGCGTAGGACAGGAGAATACAGCCTACTTGTCCCTGTTATCAGTCATTTCAGGAGAGAGGATGACTGTAGGACAGGAGAATACGAGCCTATTGCTCCCTGCTACTCCAGCCATCTTCAGGGAGAGGATGACTGCAGGACAGGAGAATACAGTCTATTGCCCCCGTTATCAGACATTACTCAGGGAGAGGATGACTGTAGGACATGGCAGCATGCAATCTATTGCCCCGCTGTTATCAGCCACTTCAGGTGAAGAGGATGACTGCAGGACAGGAGAACACAGAGATCCACTGCCCCTGTTATCAGCGGTTTGAGGAGGAGAGATGACTACGGTGATCAGGAGAACACAGTCTATTGCTCCCTGTTATCCAGCCATTTCGTGTAGAGAAGGATGACTGTAGGACAGGAGAATGCTGGGCAGATTGCCCCCTGTTATCAGCCATTTCAGGGAGAGTGATGACTGCAGGACAGTGAGAATACAGTCTACTGCCTCCTGCTAGCAGCCATGCCTGTGAAGAGTGAATGACTGCAGGGACAGGAGAGACACATAGTTGCTATTGCCCCCTGTTGATCACGCCATTTCAGGGAGGGAAGGATGACTGTAGTGCACCAGGAGGTCACACCAGTCTAATTGCTCCCCCTGTTATCGTTTGACACTTCTGAGAGAGGATGACTGTAGGTATCAGGAGTGCACACAGTCTGATTGCCCCCAGCTATCAACCATTTGCAGTGTGAGAGGATGGCTGTGAGGACAGGAGAATACAGTCTATTGCCCACCGCTATCACAGCTCATTCGTGGGGAGAGGATGACTCAGTAGGCCAGGTGGTGAATACAGAGTCTGCGCCTCCCTGTTATCTGCCACTTTAGGGGAGAGTGATGACTGCAGGACCGGATGGACACAGCCTGGCTGCCTCCTGCTATCCAGCCATTTCAGGGAGAGGATGATCACAGAACAGGAGAATACAATCTATTGCCTCTGCACTGTGTTTCATCTGCATAGAGAGTGATGCTGACAGGTGCACATATGGCACAAAGCCCATGTCTCCATTATCAAATAGCTCAGAGAGGATGACTGTGGCAGTGAGTAATACAGCCCATTATTGCCCAAGGTTTTCAGCCATTTAGGGAGGAGGACACTCAGCACAGGTGAGAACATAGCCCAAGCTGCCTCCACAAAAATACTAGTGGGAGAGATGACTGTGAGGACAGAGGAAACAAAGCCCATTGTCCCTCCACATTGTGCCATCATGTGGAAAGGTGGATGACTGTGGGACAGGCGTGAATGATGAACCATTAAAGGCCCTCATTACTGCTACCTTCAGGTAGAGACACTGCATGGAGAGCACGCAGCCACGCCCCAGCACAAACATTTGGTAGGTGAGAAGAGAGTATTGCACTGTAGGACAGAGCAGATGAACATATCGTCTCCCTGTTATC